>LQNK01000190.1:200407-232343 GCA_001586405.1 Phoebis sennae | reverse complement strand
TAGGTAATGTGAAAGTAGTAAGTAATATAAATAACGTGAAATAATGGGAATATGTGAAATATGGAATTTTTTTTTTGACTGGTCGTGTCGAAAGTAGTTAATTTTACAATAGTTCAGTCTTAGGTTGATATCGTGAAACAGGGAATAAATAAGAAAATCTAAATTTAATAAAATCAAAAATTGTAACATTACACATTGATAAAAATATAAAAGTTAAGTTACAATCGGTATTATAAGAAACTAATCGATTAGCTCTTTAAATCATTGGGTTAATTTTAAAGCTACTATAGAATAGCCTTCATTTGGATGATAAAGCCAGTATGTATCAATTTTGGGAAATAATGATATATTATGATCATAATATTTGTGTTATATTTTTCTTGACGATTACAAAATATATTAGTAGGTCAGTTGGAAATGATGGCTGCAACAATGTTGGATTTGGTACACAAATTTTATGATGGCAACCCGGTTAGTTCGGGCATAGGGAGATATAATCATAGATTGCAACATAAGAACCTGGTGTGTTCCAGTGAAAAATGGTACGATCTAGGAAAAAATAATGTAGTCTGTAAATATGTCATGTGGAATATATAAAATACAAGAGAAATGGAATAGTTGTCGGTAATAACGTAAAATTAATAGTAATAATAATTTTGAATGCACAAAATTTCAACACGACTATACATACACGTATTATAGAAATAATACGCAGCTAGTGGTAACAAAAAAATAGTTAAGAAAAGAGAAACAAATTGAAATAAAATGTGCATTTTTTTTAGTATTGCGTATTTATGATCAAGAGTGTATTACGGGGACGTAATAAATTGTCAAGAAGGCCGATAATAGAATATTTTCGCTGTTAAAGTTTTGTATTGTTACGTAATTTTAATACTATATCGAAATTGTAATATTACTGCAGTATTGTATTTGTTAAAAACTGTGTTCTTTGTAACGATAAGAATGGTTAAAATATCAATTTTGGTGATGACTTTCTAGTTGAATGAATATGGAATTATTATTTTACATATTAATGTTATTTAAGAATTCAATGATATAATTACGAGGCCGTAATATTGTAAGTCAGGAAAGGCCGAGTGTTAGTTACATTTGTTTACAGTAACTGAAATGTCAATGTCATGATAGTATAAAACAGTGGTGCCATCTATATAATTGATTATTGAGTATTATTTTGTATTTAGTCTTGAATGTTTAAGTATTAAATGTATTAGTCAACTTTGTATAATATCTAATATTGTTATTAATAATTATTGGAAATTAACATTAACTAGATTGACATTTACCCTCTCTTGAATATTGTGTTATTGACTATTATAAAATAGGTTGTAAGTATTGTATTCCTCTCAGACTGTTACGAAACATTGGATAATAAACATGTACGTGCAAGTGCTGTGTATCATTATAAACAATTCCCAACAATACACACAATATGATTAGGTATATACACACGCGCGCACTCACACACACACATAAACATTCGTAGAATTTCATTTATTCATTCATTAGTGTATCATTTTTATTATTATTATATCAAAAAAAAATTATTTATTTTTCTTAGTTTTCATTCACAGGCTGCGCCTAACTTGGGACACAACATAAAGTTGGTTAAGAAAATATTTTTTTTAGCGAAGAGGTCTATGGTCAGAATTCTCAACCTCTATAGCCAGAGATCCATAACTAATATTTCTGCAATACGCCATTAACGTTATTCAATTCGATTAGTCTAACGAAATTCGTAATTCTCCCATTCGCACCTTCGCCTAATGACTCCCATTTAAGTAAACGTTAACATTTGGGTTCCGAATTAAGAACACCTGTTGCGTCCCGTTCCAAGTTTCGGACGGTTCACAATTTGTTTATTTTATGTAAATTGTATTTACGTGAAAAGGAGTAATGATGTCCTTTGATCGCGCTCCTATCGAAATTTAAACTACGTTTTTTGAAAGGTGATTTTAGATGTTTATGCAATGTTTTATTTAATATGAAATCATTTTATGTCGTATGTTGTTATTAAATTCTTATCCTAAATGAGTACGTTCTTGTATTTAAGATATCTAGAGTATCGCTAATCCATACTTGATAAAATTCCGTGAATAAAAGTAGAGCATGTACGAGCGAAATTGGATGTTACAAAGATAGTAGAGGTTAAATATGGATAGTGGTATCAAATGGAAGGTCTTGATTTCTACATTACAACGCAAAGTATAGCTCAGAGCGAACCACTAGTGCTAAAACTGTAAAGACTGCGTTTAAACAAAAATTAATTGATTACTTCTTGAAATATTACATCTCAATCAATCAGTGTTAACAAAGGAAAAACCTGTTAATCCTTGTCTTGAAGGATGAAACTTCGCAGTCCATAAATAACAGACTAACTTTCGGTACATTTTGTTTTAATTGGACAGTTGTAACTCCTCGATCTCAGCCTCAAGGCCAGATCAGTGACACGCGTGTTTTGTGCTTGTATTAATATGTTTTGATTATTATATATTCTACCCGTGTGGCGACGGGTTAGAATACATGTGTCGCCACCCCATTTCTGCCCGCAGGTGTCGTAAGAGGCGACAGAGGGTAATTCAGCTACATAACATCTCCAGCAAGAAAAGAGTGGTAGCCGAGCATTGCACAATTAGGCCAAGCTCGCACCGGTGCAATTACCATCCCCCCCAACAGAAGACCGGCGTGAATCAGTATTGCACTGTGTTTCGTACGGTGAGCGGGTGTCCGGAGGTGTGTTCTCACCCTATTCCTCTCCCGTGCTGTCCTACTCCCCTCCCAAGTTCCTATCATTAATCCTTTCCTTATCCCCTCCCCTTTCTTCCCCTCCCCTTCCTTCAAGCCAGCAAGTCATCTCGACACTTGCTGTTGACGATGTTCATGGGCTGCCGTCAGTCACTTGACATCAGGTGAACCGCATGCCCCGCCTGCCTGCTATAACATAACATAAAAAAAATCTAATTTGTACCAGTTCTGTACTACTATCTTTAAAACGCCTTAACAGTGCCTCACTGATATAGTGGTTGCATCTTCGATTCTAGATAGAGCAGCTCTGCTTAGATTTTATTGATAATAACTGCATATGTCAATTGCATCCTAATCATGGTTATTGTTAAATAAAAAATTTTTTAAAAGGATTTTAAACGCGTTTTTTTAAACATTATTTAACCCGATGTTTCGAGCACTTTACAGCGAGCGTGGTCACGGGAGACACGCTCGCTGTTATTTTATTTAAAATGGAAAGTACTCGCGTTAAAACAAACACAAGATTATACTATGGTTATTGTTGTTGTTCAAAATTTTAATCACTATGATGTTTCGTAGTAATAGTAAAATTTTCGTATTTTTCAAGTATTAAAACCTATATTAGTTCTACCAGCACCTATAAGATATCTCAGCTATTATACAACCGCGATAGACTCTATATCAATTTAATGCCGCGTGAAATTCAATCTAAGACAGACCCATTGTTCGCGATCCATCTATTTCGACGACTCTCGGTAGCTTCACACTTTCGTTAAAGTAAAGTCTTTTGTGTTATTTGTTACTAGTTACTTAATGGAAAGTATAGAAGTTAAGTAGGGAAGACTATAGTAAATTCGTTTACAAAAACTATTTATTGTTAGAACAGTTAATACTCTCTATTTACTTATTCGGTAGGCCCTCCGAAATTGTCGTCACGTATAAGTATCGTATGTACTTTTCTCGTTATTTAATAATAATAAAAAAATAATAATAAACATTTATTGAGACCATAGACAGCCGCATAAAAAATGTTACAGTACAAAAATAAAAATAAGAAACTTATAGCTAAAACAAAGTTAGAAAAATACTAAATAATTATATGTTATTTATTACTTTTAAGCGAGAGAAATCATATTTTCTGTTGTTTTTTTTGCATAAATATAACTTCAATATTGAAGCCCTCAATTTTTCTAGGCTTATGTTCAATGCTTTACTTATTATTTTAGTGGTTTTATTTGACTAATATTACAAAGAAGGAGTCTTTTTAATCTTTATCGCATTTAGTAGGATTTTAGCACAGAAGGAAATAAAGGGGGTTATTGATAATTAAATTAAATAGAAAAATATTTTTCTTATTTCGATGGCTTACAGTGGTTTCAATGACAATGTAAATATAACTTAGAACTAAGTCCGCTTATTAAAAGCTACTAATTACATTTAATGAAAATACTTTTTGTGAAGAAAAAAGAATCGCCCTACTATTTTTAGGTACAAAACAGCAAATAAACATTACATTATATACAACGTTACCAAATCGTTGTATCACACCATTAATATCCTTAAGATCCTTTCAGTAAATGTGAAGAGCTCCGATAAAAAAGGCAAGTGATAACGTGACTGGCGGTTCTGTACATAATAGTTCTTTAATATAGCTGTTTGCTTAAGGCCTTCGAAGTCTATTTTGAGGTTATTGAAAAAGATAAAAGGGAATTTGTTTATTCCATTTATTTATTTGGTGACAAGGAAATACTTTTTGATAAAATTTGAGTTGAGATATATTTAGAGTTTGAATTACAAAGTAAATATAACTTAGAACTAAGGCCGCTAAAAGCTAAAGCCATCACTTCATTATTACTTATCACATATAGATACTTTTTGCCAAAATAGAATGGTTATACTATTTTCAGACACAAATAAACATTACATATCATATACAACGTTACCAAATCGTTGTATCATCCTTGAGGTCCTTTCAGCAAATGATAAAAAAGGCAAGTAATAACGTGACTGTAGGGTTGTGGGTTCTGTACATAATAGTTCTTTAATATAGCTGTTTCCTCAAGGCCTTCGAAGTCTATTTTGAGGTTACTGATGAAAGCGATAAAATGGAAGTTGTTTATTTTGAAACATTCTCACTTGGTTATTTGGTGACAAGGAAATACTTTTTGATAAAATTTGAGTATATTATCTATACTAATATTATAAAGAGGAAAACTTTGTTTGTTTGGTTGTGATGAATAGGCTCAAAAACTACTGGACCGATTTTAAAAATTCTTTCACGAATCGAAAGCTACATTATGCACGAGTGACAAAGGCTATATTTTATAGGCTATATGTATTACATTATGCTACGGGAGTGAAGCTGCGTGGATCAGCTGATTACATTACATACAAATCGTTATAATTATTATAAAAAGACCCATTGTTGGACGTAATAATATAGATATAATATTTATTTTGGTGTTAAAACCGAAATTAAGACAACTTTCGTTTATTTATCTTGTCCTATCTCACAATTACTTCATTAAAAGATTAAAACTCTGTACTAAATGGTTCCTAATATTTTAGACATTCAAATGTGAGTAAGTGGTTTGCTATATTGTTATTTAGACCTTTTAAAAGTGCAATTTTTGAGTCAATCGCGTGGAATCGTTAAACGCTCTTAAGACGACAGTCCCAATCACGTGTACAATTACCTATCTGTATGACAAATTGTCAAATGATTGTTATTATTACTATACTGTCCCATCCTTAAAGTCTTTTCATCTTCAAAAAAATTGACTGTTACAAATTATTTGGTGCAATTATAAAAAGCAAATACACATCCCAAATTATACGAGAAAGAAAGAAAGAGAGAAAGAAAATATATTTATTTGGTAAAAAAAATAATAACAAATGAAAACTTAAGGTATAAACAAAAAAATAAAAAGAACAACAAAATGAAAAAAAAAAATGAATACCTCTACCACAAAAAGATTGCCAAATTGGAGCCCGCTCAGTTTTTGTTATGTCGCATACACGACCTTATTCCTTTCCCTTTAAAGCACAAGATACCATTTATCACGGAGACAGATCATCAGTTGGCGACTAACGGTCAGGTAAAAACCGCTAAACTCCGTTTAAGCTCTATTTGAAGCTTTTCAATTTTGTTGCATTATATGCTATTTCTATGGACAGAGATTTCTATGGATTTTTGTGGGTCTGCCTTTACTATAGTTGTGAGAAATAATGTCTTATAGCTGGAGGAGTTGAAACACTTTAATTTGAGGTTAAAGGGATCGTAAAACATAAAAATAAATATGATAATGGTTCAGTTACCATTTGAGGACACAATAAAACCTATAAAATAAAACTGTCTTGCAAAATTAAATAGCACTTCAAGTATACGGGACCCTAAAAACACTTTATATCACGCCTTTGAAGAAGTCTGCGGCACTAGACCATTTATCACGGAGACAGATCATCAGTTGGCGACTAACGGCGGTCAGGTAAAAACCACTAAACTCCGTTTAAGCGCTATTTGATGCTTTTCAATTTTGTTGCATTATCTGCCCCATTTGAGGATAGTTAGAGGGGAGGGTAGTTTAGAGGGTAGTTTAGAGGGTAGTTTAGAGGGTAGTGCTACACAGTATAAAACATAATTAACATTACATTATTTTCACTCTTTGTTTTAAATTTAAGATGCTAATGTGCTATTTTTTACTTTATATATCTGTGAACTTTTATATACACGCATCTTTGAATGCAGTTTTTTTCCTAAAAAATGAAAGAATGTTTTATTTCCATTGGCGCAGTGTTGGAAATATTAATGGAAGAATGAACAGACATACTATCATACTCTCATATAACAATATCATAGATTCCCGCCAATTCCCGAATAATTCGAAATTCAAATCCAGAGAACATAACACGCAGCGCACAGATAACCAATAATTTCACAAATGGAAGCGTGACTACGGCTTAGTTGGAATTTTAAGCGACATCCAAGTCATTCTTATTTCAATTTTGAATTTCACATTTGGGAACGTGCCTTTGAAATTTAAATTCGGTACACACTTTGAATTCGCTCGCACTCAGAAATAACTGAAATGTTGACATGCAAATCTCGACAGGCGGAGTGATTTATGAATGGGATCGGACCGCGGATAGGTTATCTGTGGCCTTTTTATCGGAGACGTCAGTCAATCTGAACGCACTTTATTTGACTACGTTATGCTCGAAATAGAATGCTTTATGAACGGGTCGCTGATATTTGAATAGAATTTTATATTTGAATATTAATCTAAACCGATTTTAAACATTTGTCTGTTAACACGTACATAAATTTGAAAGTTTGACATTTATAACATTAGTAGGGTTACATTGCGATCGCAGGAGTAAAAAAAATATCTTCTTCTTCTTATTTTGTTCTTGGCCCCTCTATCTCAGACGGAATTTGCCAACGTCAAGTTTTCACACAGAACATCAGCGAATGGTATATAGGCGGTTACTTTCGATACTCTGTGCTTTGGAAAAAACAAGGATGAGTGACGCATAGATAAGAGGACTTTTGACAAACCTAGGTAAAAAAAAAATCAAACAGTAAACTAGGAATATGTCTAAGTGACTTTTGCTTCCTATATATTTTCTCAATAACCAATAATGATAGGCTTTATTTTATGTAATTTTATTATAATCAAATTGTCAACGATGTAGATGTAATAAAAGCCCTTATTTCCTTCCTTTACGCAACGAACAGTTTCTGAGAATCGTATCTAGCTAATAAAATTGAGAAGGGAGTATATTTTAAGAACACATACAAATTATATGACTAGATCTTCCACGAGGTTTTCAATGGTAAATCAATTTTTGAAATCGATCCAGTAGTATTTGTATTTAAACATTAAAAACATCAAGTAAACACCCCGACTTATACGCACGGAATGTTTTTTTTTATTTTCTACTAGTATAAGATACTATGTTTTTTACTATGTACTGTTTTTTACTATGTACTGTATCTTTTCTGTTTTCTTTTTGCACAAATAAAGATTTATCTATCTATCTATCTATGTTAAATTTCCGTACATATATAAAAAAAAACTTTAATATATGAACTATAAAACTTCTTCCGAATTTCCGCTATTCGAAATTTCCGAACAAATATATCGATAAACAGCTTTGTGGAACAAATTGACAAGAGGAGTCATGTTGAAGCGCGGCAAACCGTGAAATTCTCAATCTACCCGACAAAGGACATAATACCGGTGTTAACACAAAAACCGGTACGGGCACTACACGGTATTAAAACGGAAATTCTTATAACAGTCAAATTGAAAATTGATCTACCTTGAATACGTGTAGTTATATTCTTATTGGTGTATAATGCTACTACACTAAATAAATACGTAGATAAATATGATTAAAACTAAACAAAGTAAGCAAACCTTGTACTATGGAAACTTGATACCTGATAGACAAACAAAAATTACCTGATAGAAATAAGTTACGACGGGTTAGAAATTAGAATACGTCTGTTGCCACCACATTTCCACCTGTGGGTGTCGTAAGAGTTGACTGAGGGTAACTTCGCTGCATAAGATCTGCAGAAATAAAAGACTAAAAGCCGAGCATTGCACGATTGGTTAAAGCTTCCACTGACGTAATTTACCACCCCAAGCAGAAGATCGGCGTGAAACAGTATTGCACCGTGTTTCATACGGTGAGCGGGGGCCCAGAAGCCTGTAATTCCATTAAATTCTACTGCTCAATTTACCATAAAATCGGCATGCCATACTGCTTCACACGGATCTTCTGCTGGGGGGATGGTAATTACAACGGTGCAATTACAGCTTGACCCAATCGTGCAATGCTCAGCTCCCATTCTTAAAAAATTAAGTATACGTAAATAAATTAGTGAATCAAATGCAAGCAATTCGGACACGAATAGCAACAAAAGAAAGGAAGTGTTCTTGGCCCAGTTGTCGCAATCGTATCTAGTGAGTGGCTCAAGGATTCCCTATCTAGCTGGATCCAGTGGCTGTGCTAAGCTATGTTCTGTTATTCGCTTGTGCAGCGTAAGCTGTAGGCCTTAAAAAGCCGTGTAAAAGGGCCGTATCGTATATCCTACTACTATTATAAAGGCGAAATTGTAAGTATGGATGTATGGATGTTTGTTACTCTTTCACGCAAAAACTACTGAACCGATTATGATGAAACTTGGTACACATATAGATAAGGGTTCAGAATAACATATAGGCTACTTAATCCCGGAGTTGTCATTTAATCAGAAGTTACGCGGGTGAAACCGCGGGGTACAGCTAGTATCGTATAACGTTACCGTTCCGTGATGATACGGCCCTTTTTAATAACTAAAGTGAGACAAACGGTGGGTAAACGATTGTCAGATCAAGTATTAATCAACGTTAACCCAATGGAATAAAAACCTGAATCATAGCTTGAGATGCAACTATGAATACGGGCCTAAAACTAAATCCCATATGACTGTGACTGACCGCATGATAGGGAAAGGATTAACGATAGGAAGTTGGGGAAAGGATCAGAATAGGATGGAAGAGGAATGGGACGGGAATATAGGCCTCCGGCCACCGACTCACCGTACGAAACACAGTGCAATACTGCTTCACGCCGGTCTTCTGCTGGGGGGTGGTACTTACTCCGGTGCGAGCTTGGCCCAATTGTGCAATGCTCGGCTCCCACTCTTTATTGCTGCTCTGTCGTCTCGTATGACACCCACGGGGAGAAATAGGGTGTAGACATATTCTAACCCGTCACCACACATTACAAACATTACAATTTGTTTTTATGTTTTGTCAATACATCAAAAAATAATACTTCACTATCCTCGCTTGTACTATAATTGTAGCTTTATTCGCCATAATGCATGTTATAATAAGTTTTCGTAAGATATTATTCGCCAAATCGGTAATGATTCATGAACAATGAGTTTTAATATTTACATTACTACACCGGCGTGTCGAACGGCTAAATGTCAGGTAAAGGTCTTGAGGTAATAAAAATACATTTTGATACAAAATACTAATATTAATCTTAGTATTAACTGTTCATGTCTTTATTTCACTCACTCACACATATACGCCGCCACTTACATCACACACACACCACATCATTTTTCTTTTTTTATCGTACCAATAATGCTAAATATTTAGAATGAAATTGTCATAAATTAATTATTTCTGATTATTTACTATTTTTTTGTATAATTGTAATTTACATCTTTATTTTCAAAGTATAAATAGTGATAAAAATGGAAGGCACAGAATCCTGAAAAACAGTTTACACTATCTCAGGAATCTGGGGGACATAATTTAATTCTTCGAAATAAATTATTTATTTATTTTGTACGAACACCAGGCCAAATATTCAAACATTTTATTTTTATTATTGTTATCCTCAATAATGCGTGTCACATCTGTGACCAGGCCATCACTGAAAATCAGCGAAGCAATTTTTTAAAAACTTGTCCACTTTAAGCTGAGTGCATGGCCATTTCATTAAAGTTCTTAATAATAAGTAATATTAAGTCATTTTAAGCCGTGAAATGTACCTTTACTGAATAAATGTTTTTCTTTCTTTCTTACAACGTTTTTCGATAGAGATTCTATAATAATAAAAAATAATTATTCTTGGTCATTTAACACAGCGCCATCTAGGCCCAAATTCAAGAAAGCGTATACTAAACAAACGGGACGACTAATTGACCGAGCGAAGCGAGGTCTCAGAGTCGAGATGGCCGGGCGGTTGTATGTTTGTATGTTTGTATGTTTGTATGTTTGTATGTTTGTATGTTTGTATGTTTGTATGTTTGTATGTTTGTATGTTTGTATGTTTGTATGTTTGTATGTTTGTATGTTTGTATATAAGTATGAAAAACTTTGTCCGACAATAACTAGAGTATCGTTTATCCGATCTTGATAAAATTTCATAGGTAAATAGTTTAGACAAAAGAAAATGTCGAGTTCAAAGATGAGCGTAATCCGTGAGGGGGTAATGAAGATAGGGGGGATGAAAGAGGCGATTTTCATATGAATATAGCCGAGTGGGCTATCAAATGAAAGTTCTCAATTTATACATTACAACGGGAGGTCTAGCTCGGGGCGAGCCACTAGTAAATATAGATGTACTCTAGATAAATTAAGAGTGTTTCAGCATGGCCCGAAGTCTCGGGTCGTAAACTGTACATATGTGTGTATTCTGCAAATGTAAATGTATTGTGTTATGTCATGTCCGTGAAATAAATGCTTTTCCATTCTTTCTTCTTTCATTCCTCAAGCGCGCTGTAATAAATTGTCATCTGTAACTACCCACTTTGTGTTTAAATGCTCAACAAAATTGTATTAACTTACAAAATAAAATCACACAATGTATTTCAAATTGAATTCATCCAGTGCTTTCACGTCAGCTGCGAATAAGTTTGCGCGAACAAAGAGCCACAGAATAGAAGAATTGTGAGGGGCAATCTCGGTACACTGTGGCGGGACGTTGCCGCGCTCGTCTTGTCGTGTGTACTGTGACATGTGACGTTTAAAATATTCGCCCGTTTACAAACTATACTTTTGTATGTCAAGTAGAATAGTATGCGAAGCATTTCTCAATACTTCTAAAGTCTTGAAGTTAATAATATTACTTAATTTAAATGCCAAATGACAACCACTACTCAAGTATCGTCTCTGAATAGGTTTATGGAGCCCTGTTCGTTGTGAGAACTCACAGTATTGTTTGTGAATACGGGTGATAATCCAATTATTAAATAAAAGAAAATATTTAGTTTTTTGTTATTATAAATTTAACAAAAATATCAACTACTACCTTTTGTATGCTTGATAGACTGTATTGTCTTGATGGAAATGCATTTTGAAAAATATAGAATTAAACTCTTTTTCACACTATTTTAACATTTATTAATAAACTTTATTTAATTTACAAACGGTTTCGAAAAATCATCATCTAACCTGATGATGATTTTTCGGCTTGTGCCTTGTGCCCGCGGCTTCGCTCGCTAAAAATTCATTCAGTTAAGAAGTATCCTATCACCGAATCCAGCCAATAGCCTATCTGTATTCGAAATTTCATCGCAATCCGTCCAGTTGTTGCGGCGTGATTCGATGAACGGCCTAACTAACACAAAAATATTTTTTTAATAAAATATTGGCGCCTTATAACAAACAAACATACTCTTCAGCTTTTTATTATTATCTCTCGTTTCATAACACTCACATAATTATTTACTAGCTGACCTAGAGAACTTTTGTAACACTGGAAATCAATAATTCTGTACAAATTGTCAAACAGAATAGGTGACAGTTTGAAAATTGTAGCTAGCAATTAAAAGATATACGATATGCCAGTATTCATCAAATATTTTTAGATAACAAAAAACAACACAAATGAAAATAATATTTCTATTTCATAAACTACTGGTCCGATTTTGTGAAAACTTTTGTGGTAGATAGACAATTAATGGAGGAAATCTATATAATATTATGCTACGAGAGTGATGTAAAATATAAATAACATTCCAGCTATTTTTGAATTACACATGATGTAACTAAGTGGATTATTGTACAGTTGATTTACTTAGAGTTAATATATATTTTATTAATAAAATTAATAGTAAATACGCAATCCTGTCTTGACCATACACATTTAATGTTTGACTAATTTATTGTCATAGAAAACCGGTCGGAACGAAAGAGAAAGGGCAACCTTGTGTCGAAAGCGAAAGGGATAGAACAAGCTGAATTAATTATACTATTGCATAATTTTGTGTTTTATTCCAAGCGAAATTAACGCTATATATACCGTAGGAACACCTCGTTGGTTCCGTGGTTGACGTTGAAAGGTGCAATCGAGAGGTCCTGGGTTCGATTTCTGGTGGGGAGGTAAAAAATGAATCGATATCGAATTCAAACAGCAGTAACTCTTTTATTTTAAGAAAAGCCATATGTTTTTATACCGTTTTACAAGTCACTAAACTATAACTGCAAGCAGTATATTTTTATACCACAGACTATTAAATCTGTCAATGTATATATTTTAAAAATTTAACTACTTGTCAAATTTTAAATATTATTGGACGATAATGACTATTAGGCCTTTAGATGTCTACACTAATATTATAAAGAGGAAAACTTTGTTTGTTTATAATGAATGGACTATTACATTATGCTACGGTAGCAAAGCCGACCGTCACAGCAAGTATCTTATAAAGTAAATCAAAATCAATAAAATATTGATAAACACAAGAGAATTAAAGTCACATCCGGCAATAAAAAATAATAATGTCTGAATTTAGAAGTAAAAAAACACTGTGCAACCTAGTCTCTCATCCGGTAAGTTTTACCTGATTTAAATACCGCAATAAAACAACAGTGTATCAAACTAATCAATTAATCTTTACCAGTAAAACAACAAATTATCAATCTCAAACTGTGTAACACGAAACTAAAAACATTCCAAGGTGAATAGCACTTTTTCGTAAAGCCGTTGTATTTTCTGAATGTCCCTTTACGCTTTCATGCCTGTTCTGCGATGAGATGAAATAGACCCGTTTCTGTCCCCGCTAGATTACTGGCGTTGCGTTTGGATTATGTTAGGCTTCAATTTCGCTGTAATCTCTCGAGTTCACTTTTAACGTTGTTGTGTTAGTACAACCTAGTGTTTCATTCAGTAATTGCACGTGATTAAAAGACCGCAATAAAGCGTTTGATCTCAAAAGTTTGCGAATTCATGCACACTATATCATTCTATAATATCAAATTGTATAAACACCCAAATCCAAATTTAATTTTCAGTTTTAGGGACTCGATCTTTAACTCACGTTTTCTCAGAAACCAGTCATGATAAAAAATGGGCGTGTCTGATTTTAAGGGTAAAAAAACACTGTACAACCTAGTCTTTGATTCAGTGAGTTTTGTCTGATTATAAGACCGCAATAAAACGTTTGATCTCAAAAGTTTTAACAAGATAATGCGCCATAATATTAAACTATACTAGTAATACATTAAATTAGCAAAAAGCCCAATCCCAAACTACGTAACATGAAACTAAAAACATTCCAAGATGAATAGCACTTTTTCGTAAAGCCGTTGTATTTTCTAAATGTCCCTTTACGCTTTCATGCCTGTTCTGCGATGAGATGAAATAGACTCGTTTCTGTTCCCGCTAGATTACTGGCTTTGCGTTTGGATTATGTTAGGCTTCAATTTCGCTTTAATCCGTCGAGTTCACTTGTTACAGTGTTTGTGAGTGCCTATTCGTTCATTTTACCTGATTAAACTTTACGGAACAAGAGGTGTAAAAAGTTTTGTTAACGTTATAAAAAAATGAATGAACCGATAAATAAATGAATATTCTCGGACATTTAACACAACGCTACCAAGGCCCAAACAAAACTTGTACTATGAACACTAGACATTGCTAACTGTTAGACATTATTAAACATATTTTTTTTGTAAATACATATATACTATAGATAAATAAAAAAATTAACTACCCGATTGGTGTAGTAGATACAGCAATGGTATATTGCGCCGGAGGGTGTGGGTTCGGTCCCCACGAGTAGAAAATTATTATGTGATGAACATTGTAATTTTCTAATGTCTGTTAAAATATTGCCTATGTGGATAATGAAGCTTTCGAATAGTGAAAGAATTTTTAAAATCAGTCCAGTAATTTTTAAGCCTATTCATTACAAACAAATACACAAAGATTACCACTTTAAAACATTAGTGTAGATAAAATATAGCCTATGTTACTCGTAGACCATATCTTTCGAATAGTGAAAGAATTTTTAAAATCGGTCCTTTAGTTTTTGAGCCTATACATTACAAAGTTTTTCTTTATAATATTAGTGTATACAATTGCAACACATTCCGAGACGTCTCAAAGAAAACGAAGTTAATTTCATAGTAATTTTTTAGCCCATTCATTACAAAAAAAGTTTTCCACTTTATAACATTATTGTAGATAAAATATAGCCTATGTTACTCCTGGATCGAATCTTTCGAATAGTGAAAGAATTTTTAAAATCGGTCCCTTAGTTTTTAAGCCTATACATTACAATGTTTTCTTTATAATATTAGTGTATACAATTGCAACACACTTCTCGAAACGTCTCAAAGAGAACGAAGTTAATTTCATCTCGCGAAGAATTCTAACTCATCCCGTCTTATCCACTTAACTCGCGTCTCGTTATGTCAATTGTACAATATTTCTTTTTGGACTTCACATTTGTATAAAGAGTTTAAGGACCCGCCATTTTAAACGTTTCGCACAAATCGAGTTACGTTTTTAAATGAAAATACAATTTCGTTTGTCGTATCTTTGCAAACATAAGAGGTATTAAATATTCGATCTAAATGTAATTTTTTGTATAAAAACAATGTTCTCATCCATAGTGGCTCTGCTAACAATCTGAAAGATTGAAAAACAATGAATTTTTTGTATAAATGTATGATAATTCGAGTAAAGCTTATAGCTTGCACAGATGTGTTTTAGTTAACAGTCTTAAAAATGGTAAGAAATGAATTTAGTAAAGAGTTTAAGTTCAATAAAAAATAATAATAAATAAATATTCAGGGACATTTAACACTACGCCACCTAGTCCCAAACTAAGCAAAGCTTGTACTATGGAGACTAGACATGTCATATACACACTTAAACATACTTTTTTGAAAATACATAATGCTATAGATAAATGTTTATTTATTTCTACATTCTACGTGTTTAAGTAGAATGTAGAAAATTAGAGTGTTCATCACATAACAATTATTTTTTAATTATTAAGTATATTTTGTTTGATCATAATATTAACTATATTTCTATATTAAAATCTGATTACGTATTTCAGTAGGTACGTGTTCTGAATGTCTTGTATTTTTTTGTAGGCTAGCTTTGAATGACCATATCAATTTATAAGCTTTGATTTGATCGAAACACTAATAAATACATCGAAAGCTCAAGTTTACATATTCATTGACTAAATAATAGAAAAATCCTTGCACACATTTAAAAAAATTAATGTACATCCAATCAAGGCTCAGCATTCACGAGGTTCAGTGACCCGGCTGACTCAGTGTCTAATTGCCCGGTTAACGATGCTCAAGAAATGACGCTTACATGCTTTCAGCCTGAGCTGTAGTATATGTATGAAACTACACAGCTAACTTTACTATTTTTTGTGTTTTATTGACTAGCGGCTCTGCTTAATTTCGTTCCCGTAATACAATTTAATAGAGCCTATATAGGAAGATGAGAATTTCTAATGGTGAAAAAATTTCTGAAATCAGTTTAGTAGTTTTTATGTGAAAAAATTACAATGTTGGTTACGAAACACAAATTTTTCCTTTTTATAACATAAGTATACACGACACGTATAGATTTAAAGATCAATTCTAAATTCTATCCATTCGAATTAAGAACATTTACAAACGCAAGAATTGAATTATTGTTCGAAATTCAAAACGTAAGAAGTAAGAAAAGCGTTGACCATAATCAGAATAAAAAAAATAATACGGTTTGCCATTTTAACTCTAATTCGAAAACGTTCAAACCAATTCCAAATTCGAAATCTCAATTCTAAATTCATCTAATTCGAATTTAGAACATTTACGAACGTAAAATTTCCACAAGAATTGAATTCTGGTTCGAAATTCAAACGTAAATCCGAACAGAGAATTTTTAATAGACAATTAGATAGTTCCATTGGTAGGCATAGAGTGACTTTGAAGCGGTAAGCTTTGATCGCTCGCACGGTACACCGCGCTGCAATTTGTATCTTTTGTTTTGAATATTTTGTATTGTTTTTGCTAAAAGGTGTAGCTTTGATTTTGATAGGCTTTAAAATTTTAAATGTTCATAAGGTCTGAATATATTGCTTAAAGGTATGTTGACAATAAGAATTGAAATCGAATTTAGTTATAGTTTTAATGTTAGAATAACGGTTTATTTAATGTATTTATTATACACGGATTAGGCCTGGCGGTTTCGGACCGTTTCAGAGGTCCTTCTTAAGAGGGAGTGGGTTATTGTTTTAATGTAACCCGAATCGAAACAATATGTACAAAATATATATTTATGTTTGTTCTGTCCTTGTTTAGAGAGGAATATTGAATATTATAAGTAAACCCGAATATCATGGAAGATTTTCGTAAGAAATGTCAATAAAATATGAAATGAGCTCCGCGGTTTCACCCGCGTATATATAAGTCTAGCTGCTCCCCAGGGCTTCGCTCCCGTGGGAATATCGGGATGCTATATAGCCTTCCTTGATATGGCTATCTAACACTAAAAAATATTTTCGAATCGGACCAGGAGTTCCTGAGATTAGCGCGTTCAAACAATCAAACTCTTCAGCTTTATATTATTAGTATAGATATAGGAATTTCGGAATAAAAACTATCCTATGTCATTCCTGGGGTTTCAAAGAATCTGAGTACAAAATTTAATCCAAATCGGTCCTGTAGTTTCGGTGCCTATTCAATACAAACAAATCTTTCCTCTTTATAATATTAGTATAGATAAAAAATTGTTTAAAATTTAGTAAACTGTCGAATATCCGAAAATGAAATAGTATTTGTATTTCACGTATCATAAAATATTTAGACTTTCGGATGTAATGGATATTAGAATTAGAATATTCATAACGGGACATAATGTAAGCATTGTTGTGATTCCGAATTAATTAATTTGGTGGAAACGTACGATATTTGAAATAATCCTAATATTGTATTTATGAGATGACATTATAATAACTTTTTGTCCCGATTTTGAATAGACAGCAAAAAAAAATTCTTTTTCACTTTTTAGTGTGAGAAAGTCGGTTCTATATTTGGCAAAAATTTATTTCTTTTCCATTTTTAGTGACGTACTTACTAGCTCTAATGTATAGGTAATTAGAGCTAGTCCCAAATCAGCCTCAGTCTGACAATTTAATGCAGTTTAATAAACATAATTAACCGCAGAGATTTCTGTTGTATCAGACTTGAACCAAACTTCTATGGGACCACTCTGACATTCTTTCAAAATCGCGAATTTTTTAATTGATTTGGATATTATTTGGATATTTGTTGATTGAGTGCCAATAATCTATAAATGTAAAACTCAAAGACTGACATAATCTATTCTATGGATCCTAACGTATATGAATACAAAGTTTCATTACAATCGGATCAGTAGTTTTTGCGAGAAACAGCAACAAACACACACATACACTCTCACAATCTTTCGCATTTATATATAGTAGGATTCACGTTTACAGTTTCAAACATAATATTACTTTTTTATACTTTAGTTATGCTACATCACAGATAATATAATGCTATATGTTCATACATCACACAGACCGGTAGTTATGTCAGCAATAGACAATAGACATCCGCGAATACTTAGCTATGGTCATTGAACGGTGACATCATGCGCAAATCTATTTTACCACGTGTTACTATTTACTATTGTACTTTATTTATTTATTTATTTATATATATAGCAATATGGCCGCCATTTGTGTAATAGCATCTTACGTTAATGTGTATAATATTTTTGTATTACATTTAAGTCACTTATTAGTTATTACACAATAAAGAATTATAAATAAAATAAATAAACACGTGTTTACTATAGCCATTTTCTGATATTATATATTATATATTATATATTTTATGCGTTACCTGTCTTATAAATCCGACCGAAAAATTGCCTGGAAGAGATCGCTCTTTAGCGATAAGATCTTAAATGTTCTATGTTTTGTACTTGTGGTGCTAAATAAAGTATGTTGTATCGTATTTTTTCCATAGGGTTTTTTTTAAGATCTTTTACATTTTCAACGTGAGATGATTTTTTCAAATAATAGTCATACAAGACAATTTTAGGATCTAACCATCATATATCTATACTAATAATGCAAAGCTGAAAATTGTTGGCTTGGACGCGCTAATCTCAGGAACTAGTAGTCCCATAGAAAATGGAATCGGAAATTGAAAACATGAAATAATAATAAAAAGAGTTCTTCAAACGCCAAACGTTGTATAAGGTTCAATTTTAATATATTTTTTTTTGAAAAAGACCACACACGAAGACCTTGAACCCAATTGTCGATTACATTTTAAACAATGGCGTACGTGATTTTTATCAGACATCCTCCTAACTATGGCTCCGTAAAAAACAAACCATATACAAAAACATGTATGGTACAGTTTACTTGCTTTAAGAAAAAAGACTAAAAAAAATAATAATGTCACAGAAAACGAAATAGTAAAGATTACAGTGATTTGATACCCACCGGATACACTTCGGTCTCATAGTCAAAGTTAAAGTCAAAGTCAAAATGTTTATTTTTTAAGTCGGGCTTTTTTGAGCCGCTTGGAACGTCATTTACATTTACATTTTTTTTATACCTACTGATTCAGAAGACTTACTCTACCAAGAAGAACCGGCAAGAAACTGGAGTAGTTGCTCTTTTAAAAACATTGAATTGTAATGAAGTTTACCACTCACCAGCAAGGTCTGAAGAATGTTAACAAATTTTGATTTTTAGCTTTTCATATTGTTTTTTTTAACTAAAAAATACTGTTGAAAAAATTATTTTATTACGTCAATTAGTTTTTGATTTATAAGCAAAACAAATCGTAACCGCCCGACGCGGCGATTGCGGCGGTGTGACGTCATAAAACAGACAGCTCATGCGCTCGCTATAGCGCTCCCCACACGTTATAGTTGCTGCGAAGTAGCGCGGCCCGCGCGGCGTCTGTTTTGTGACGTCACAAGCGGTCACGTGACTTTAGCGGAACTCGAAAGTTTAAAAGCTTATAAAATGAAAACTACTTGGTATTTTTGACTGCAACAAAAAGCAGTGTATTTCTATAGGTACAAGCTATACTGTAACAAACTTTCAACCTATTTGGCATACCTAGTAACATTCTCCATTGTATGACGGGGATCATAGAAGAAGTATCAGACAAGTTTTCAGCTTGCCTCAAACACTTCCCCAAAAATGGTCCTAGCTCTCGGAATATTACAGCATGAATGCAACGTTTTAGCGTGAAAAAAGAAATTGTTTGAATTTGCCCGCAAAAACGACGGAACGATATAGTGTAATAGATACGAATCGTTGTCATTAACGAGCCGCTACAAACAACCATTCGGGACCAAGATTCGGTAGTCATGTTAACGCCACGTTTAGTATGGTTACGTTTTAATTAATTAATTTATTTATTTGATTTAACATGAGTACAAAGGTGACGAACAATATTAAGAATAACATACATGTTCTGCTCGATAAGGGGCGTGCAAAATTATAAGTAGTATACATTTAGTAGGGTACTGTCCGTAAGTAAAACGGCTCGTTTTACGGCCGTTTTCAATATTCTATCTATCCCTTGTTTTGCTTACTAAAGTCAGACAAATCTATCTATTTGCGCTTACTTTGATTTCAATATACCATTGATAGATAGCCTTTGCTATGACTTTTGTCTATCTAACATCACATAATCTGAGATAAAAATCTATTCATAATCTTTGGTACATTCTTGAAAACGGCCGTTATAGGGGGCATTGTCTAGTTGGTACCGAGGTGATTGTCACCCATTCTGATAAAAATACGTAAAAATCAATAATTCAACAGATATGAAGGATAGCTTATCAAATGATAATCTTATTTGCATGAACTGTATGGCCTATTTGGAACACAATTGGCTTTTGGATAATAATTCGTTTATTTATAGATAATAAATACCCTGATTGACTGATTCTGAAATTTTGCGAATCAATATTGTAATTATGTGTATTGAAGCGATTGTAAACGAATGTTATAGAGGTTATATAAATGATATGAATAATTTGGTATTGAAAATTATTATTATTATTTTTAACTTTTGGATGCCAGAGATGTATCCCTTTCAATATATATAAGACTAATAAGTAATTTTAATATAACGTCAACTAACTACTGTAAATAAAATTAAGAATGTGAAAATGTGGTATTGAAAATTATGTGTAGATTATCTTTGGGCAATAACCTAGTATGCATATTTCTCCGCTACTAATATTATAAATGCAAAGAATTGTATGTTTGTGTATAATCTAGCCCCAACTACTGAACAGATTTTGATGCAATTTCGTATATAATAGTATTTAATATTTCTCTACTGTCACGGATGATAGAATGCTATATTATGTTTTGAAAACATGGTTTGTTCCAATTTTCAATAGCAATTTTTACAATCAAATAAAATCTCTTTACAGATAGTTTAGGACTCCTTAGGGTAACTTTAGCTCATGTATCCTCCTTACATCTCTTGTGAAGATATATTCCCGTCTGTGGGACAGGCACTGAGTGCAATACATGATATTTACTTTATCCCTGAATATATGGGGTCATATTGATAAATATGATTTACTAGCTGTACCGCGCGGCTTCGCTCCCGTAGTATAATGTAACAATATAACATACTAGCTGAATTCCGCAATTTCATCCGTGTATATATCCGTAAAATATATATTATGTCTAAATACACACAAAATCCCTAACTTCGAAAGTTTGTGAATGTGAAGGTTTGGTATTATTTCATACAAAACAACTGAGTGGACTTGGATAAAATTTTACGATAATATAAGTTATATTCAATTATAATTGCATAAAACGAAGAACAAAGCCAGTATAATGATAATAATAATAATGCCTTCCCGACCGATAGCGGACATGGTGGCCAATTTTAACAGAGATCAGCCAGATGCGTAGGAGATGTTATAGTGCATAATTACAGTACCGACGTAAGTGGAGAACAGTCGCAGGACCGACAGTTTTAAGCACGGGATACTATTTTGTATAATAAAACACGTTTACACAATTATGTGCATGGAACTTGTATACAAGAATTTCCCAATAACTTCAATAGTTCCATTCCTCACACCTAAGTTTATCTAACATCCCAAAACGGCATAAAGGTTATCACACACCAATACATAACGTTAAATTGCGACTGTATATGGCCGTACAATGCATCGCGCGTAATAAGCCTTAACGTTTCCTTATTTTACATCATTCCATACTAGTACCGCGGCATCGTATGATAATAGTTTAACATCAACATTGCCTAGTTAGTAACATCATTATAAATGACTAGCTGTGCCGCGCCACCTCGCTTCCAATATAATCTAAGCCTTTATCGATTAATAGTGTATCTAAGACTAATATATTTTATCAGGACCATTACTTAAATATAAATAAATACTCCAGGACATTTAACACGACGCCATCTAGTCGCAAACTAAGCAAAGCTTGTATGGTAACTAGTTGACTGATAGACATACTTAAACACATTTTTTTTGTAAATACATAGATACTATAGACAGTTAAAGTATGTAACGTGGGTGTTTACCCAAACAGTAGAAAATTAAAAGCTACATAAAAAATGAAAATTGTAATTTTCTACTTCACGTTGTGAGATGAACTCTTCACTTCTCCTTCGTAACATAAAAAAAAATCTATTTCTATCTCTTTATTTTACAGAAATGTTAGAACACAATCAAACCCGCATAATAGCGCGTCATTTGCCGCGACATTGCGACCTAAGCGTGACCGGCATATTAACAACTACCCTTACTTCCGCCTTATTATTAACTTTAAAAAAAAGGCGGTGATTCTCAATTCGACCGTAATTTTTATGATATGTTACTCTAATTATGGACCAATATGGAAAAAATTAGATTGTCACACACGAACACACCCACGCTTTTCCCTATTTTTGATTAAACATCACTTTACACCGACTTTGTATAATATTGCAACTAATTGCCTACCTGTATGTAGATATTTTATCAAAATACGTTCAGTACTTTCGGCGTTATTGTTACACACTAACACCCATTAAAATCGGGTCGCGACAGTCCCGATTAAGAGATGAGAGAGATTAACAGATTAAGCTTTACTCAAAGCTGAGTAATTGCATATTTGGATATTTGATTAATTAAATGAAATGAAAATATTCTTTATTGCACACACCAAGAGAAAAAATAAAAGTAATAGGCATTTATTAATATATATTCTCTAATGAGAATGTACAAAAGGCGAATTATAATATATGAAGTAAATTTCATCGGTTAAATGTTTTAAAACAATACCTATTGACCTATGTAAAAAATTACTTTACCTTATATACCGTCCACTAAATCTCCGAAACTGATATAAAAGCTACAAATACCAAAGATCCTCTAAGCCAAACAGCCAATAAACCGAGCAATAAAACCAGACCTCGATTAAAAGATAATTGCTTTTATCACTGCCAATTCGGGAATCGAACCCGCTAACTGGTTTCACTGAGTCTGATACGGCTTGTCATGAATTTTCTAGAATTTTCATTGACAGCGATCGTGAAAAACAATAAAAAAAAAATTGAACCACTTTTTATATGTATGGTGATTTCTTTGATGAAAAAAAAAATTATCATTTTCTAATGTCTGACTTCTGGGCAAATGGCCCGTTTCTATCTTCCAATGTGACATATTTTATCGGTAGTGGCTCAGTCGTTTTCATAGGATTCAAGGACGTCCCGCCATTTTCTGTTGGCACTATTAAGTGGCATTTGTTCCTTGTTGGACATCCCTTAATTTTCAGATAAATGAACTGATTAATAAAAATATATTTATTCTCGGATAACAGTTTAACACGAAGAAACGTTACCAGTATACATTTTATATAATATAATAAAAACTTGAATTAGCCTGCGCTGACAAACTAAGCTAAAACCTTGTAATACAGCAAGACAGATGGGATATTTATTAATTAAATTTACATTCTTGTACTAACAGCTAATTCCAAAACATACATTGAATGGGAGATTACAGAGATCCAGAAATATGGTACATAAAGTGGTGAATTAATAAAATTACAATATTATTGTCTGACGCTAACAACTTATTCAGTAAATGAAAAGCAGACTGTTTTGGGGCACTCCAATACGCCTGTGCTATTGCGTATAAATACTATAAAAATAAAAAAGATTTCTACAAAGCCTAAACAGCCAAAAACGGGGCAATAAAACCAAAGCTTCGCGATTAAGAGATAATTGCTTTAATCACTGACAATTTAGGTATTGAACCCGCTAACTACCTCCACAGAGTCTGATACGGCTTATCATGAATCTGGGGGTCTAGAACATTCGATCGCTATTCGTTTTCAGAACCTATAAAAGTTTTTAGTGTAGCTGGAAGATACAGATAGGCCATATTAATGATAATACGTATTTTGGTGAAGAGGTTCTATAATATATCTATATTTATGATAGGCAGGTTTACGAGGAAGGGTGTATATATTTAATAGTATATTAAAGTATTACTATTAGTTATCCTATAATTATTATGAATATTTAAAGTAATTTCAAACTATTTTTTACACATAATATTATTATCATCACCTCAGAATCATTACCAAGTTTCTAAGACAACTAAGACAACCACCTCAGCAGATGACCATTGTATTTCCTACAATGAGCCGGGCACGGAAGCCTATATTCCCATCCCATTCTTCCCCCATCTTGTTCTACTCCACTCACAATTTTCCACCATTAATCCCCTTCCTTCAAGCTGACAGGCATCTGCGACACTTTGATGTTGTAGATATTCATGGGCTGCGTTCAGTCACTTAACATCAGGTGAACCACATGTTCCACTTGCCTGGTATGGCAAGCTGGAATAAAGGCCGTTTGCCGTTTCTTGAACACAAAGTTTTATCTGTAAAGGCAAACCTCAAAAAAAGATGATTTATTTAAATACAAAAAATAGATACTATGATATTCTTCGTTCATCTCTTACAGTCTTAAGTAATGCACCGTTCTTTTCAGAATAAGGCGGTATTGTTTGTATCTCGCAAAGAAAAGGCGTCACTTATCGACGTTCCCGTAATGATATGCAAACAGAGTGCGTCGTTATTCTGGAATGGTAGCGATATCGTTTCTTCATCGTCATTCGGGGCAGTATATCTTTTACAAAGAAATTTTTCAAGATGATGTCCGAAATCAGTCTGAATTTAGTTTAATTTTGTAAATCTGGGAAAAAGTAAATAAATAAATATTCCTGGACATTTAACACAACGCCATCTAGTCCCAAATTAAGCAATATGGAAACTACATAACTGATACTCAAAATTTTGAAGCAGTATATCTCTTACAAAGAAATTCCTGTATTTTTTTGTGAATACATATATACAAACTGGAACTAGGTGAAGTATTTTCTTTTAAAAATAAGTCATTCGAAGCATCTATAAGCTTGTTTTTGTAGTTTGTGCACATGTATGAATACAGGATCTGAAAGAAATCGCTTTCTTAGCGATACATTTACCATGTTTAAATAAATTTTAAGCTCTTTTTATTGTTAATGCAATAAATAATACAAGTGCCTAGTTAGTTTTTAAAGGAGAGGGGATTTGTGAGAGGAAATAAATTTTATCAAAATAATTCAAAATACTTGCGTGTAATTTGCAATTGTAGTTAAACGTACATAATTTACATATTTAGCTTAACGGAAAGGGAACTTTCAATAATATATGTAAAGTAAATAGAAGACGCTGTCCATAATACAATATACATAGTTAATATTATGTTAATTCTAAAGTCCAGAATAAGGCCATTTCCATGAGAACGAGACTAAAGCTTTTCCACATAATGAGGGACTTTGGCTTAAAGAACAGTTTTCGGACAAGAATGACCTATATCTTTTGTGTTAACATGACTAACAAGTGTGTTTGATGAAACTGTTAGAGACCGTCTATTATCATGTGAGGTTCAAAGGGGGAGGGGTTGTATAAAATTACTAAATATCACAGGAAGAGGGGTTGTAGTGATATATCAAGTATTTATGTTTTCGGTATACATAATCGAAGAAGAAGTTAAAATTAACTTCTATTTTATGAATATTTAAAAATAGTTACATAATTTTGTAGGTACCATATGCATATATATAGTACCTATATATACGATAAAGATACATTCTGGTCATCGCTCTCTATTAGAAAGAGGAAATATTTGATTTGTTTTTGTTTGTTCGAATTAAGTACTAGACCGATTTGAAATTTTTGTCTACTCTTCGAATCCTTTATTATCCCTAATGAACATATGCTGAATAAATTAAACCAATAAATAAAATATTACAAACTCTACCATGTATTTGAAACAGACAAACAAATATTTGTTACACGCAAATAATATACTCTTCTTATAATTTACTATGGTTGAATTTCTAACTACTTGACGACCACGAATATGAGTAATTATTGAAATAATTATTTTCCCTACCCCTTACTCTATCCTTACTAATATTATAAATCCGAAAGGAACTGTATGTGTGTCTCTTCTTCACGTCTAAACCACTAGACCGATTTGGATGGCATTTGAAAACCATACCGGTTAGTCAATTTCCGTAGAAGTGCTCAATTCTTACATAACAACATATGACAATAGAAATAGTCTATAAATACCCTAGATTGCTATGTAATCCGCGTATAGGTATTGCTAAGTAATAAATATTAATTTATCAAAATCTGCGTAGTACTTGAGGCCTGAGTAGCACGCAAACATCCAAACAATCAAACTATTACATTTATAATATTAGTAAGATAGTAGGATATCAATTTCCTTACACGTACATAATTCTTACATAACAACCTATGACAATAGCTTCGCTATAAATACACTATATTGCCAAGCAATCCCACGGTATATATACATATATATGTATAGTGTGGTGGCAACGCTCGCGGGCTGGTCACGCGCAGGGGTCAAGATTCTCAGAGATTATGTGCTCAGATGCGGCTTGTTTAGTTAAACAATATTATGCAACTATGTTTTGTTCCAGACCGTTCTTTATAACTTAACTGTCTCTTTGAAAGGAATAGAGAGTGCACCTGTGTTCGCGCGTACAAGTGTACGTAAGTGATTATATCATGTAATATCTTATGATGCACAAATGTGCACTATTATCTCCTGCGCAGCTGGCTAGTCTCTCTTGAGATTGGCCACCATGGCCGAAATCGGTCAGAGGAGCTATTTTTAAATGATTTTATTTGTCACTATGCGGTAATATTTACAACTTTACCACGTCCATGTAAGAAATTAAGTACCTATATCATAAAAATAATTTTATTTTTAGTGCCACTCTCTTAATTAATAGAGATAAATCTAAAAAATTAGTTATCTATGAGACCTGAATTTTTTCCTCAAGTTCCTCGAGATTCATATGCCACTTTTTGGACACTAAGTAAATTCTATTCATTATAGACTAATTAGGAAACCAATATAAGAGTCGCTGAAGTAGAGTTAAAATTAGCAAGTCAAGACATAACTCAGAAAGATGAGCTGTATTCTCATAGCTTAAATCATTGTTAAAAATTCCACATTGTATTAAAACGTTTTAAAAAGAGCAACTCGAGCTTCTTGCCGGTTCTTCTCGGTAGAGACAGCCTTCCGAATCGGTGGTAAATAAAACAACTATAAATTATGTAAATGTATATGACGTTCTAAAAGCGCCTCGAAAGAGGCATTAAAAGTAAGATTTTATTATTTTTGTGGGAAAGTAGGTATCAAAACTTATTTTCCAATAATTGTTCTTTTATGTTCAAAAGTAATCGTTGCATCAAAACTTTAAATACATAATTATGTTAACTAGAATAAATATAAGTGTCACTATTAATTATATTGTTCACTACAGTGCACCAAGTGTACTACACGCATCAGAGTCCATATGCGGTTGCGGCAACAAAGGTTTCCACGCTGGTGGCAGAAGAAGGTCCTCCAAAACGGTCCGAAACAGTCAGCCTTAATCCGATGTTTATAATATAAAAAAGTTAGTGAACCGTGAACAATATAATCAATAAAACAATGTTTCACTTATCGTTAAATCAATGACTGCTCAGTTGGCGCAGTGGATACGTTAGTGTCTATTGCGCCGGAGGGTGTGGGTTCGATTCCCACGGGTAGAAAATTATGATGTGATGAACATTGTAATTTTCTACTGTCTGGGTGTTAATATCTATAGTATGTATGTATTTACAAAAAAAGTATGTTTAAGTATGTCTATCAGTTATCTAGTTTCCATAGTACAAGCGTTGCTTAGTTTGGGACTAGATGGCGTTGTGTAAAATGTCCGAGAATATTTAATGTAAGTGTCACATCTGTCGTTAGTTCTGCAAATAATCTATGAAGCAATGCACTCGCGGTGTGCGATGCCCTTGCCCTATCTGTTCGTGTTGGGGTAGGCTCTTTTTGTTCTATTTGCTTTGCTATTTTTAACCCTATCTCGTTTGTATAAGATGCCTTTTTGCTTACATTTTTGTTAATAGGTTTTATTATACTTTTGTAAGGTGGTATCGAAAACTGTTCCTTTTTAGTTCTATTGAAAAGGACTAAACCTTTCGAGTAACCTGTAGTGTAGTGTTAAAAAAAAAAGTGATAGTGAACTATTTCCCCAAAGCACGTGAACAGAGTGACTTCCCTAACAGACACTAAGTAAGTAACAGCGGACACTAAATTAGAATAAGTTAATTAGAAATTTAGGTTAGAAAAAATTACTTATCAGTCTTGTAGGCTAGATTGTAAGGACCTATTATTATAATTATTATCTAGGACCTTTTATTCGGTTAAGTTTTAAAAGCGAAATTAGTGCTTTTTTTATTAGAAATATAAAAAAAGATTTCTTTAGAAAGATGCATATGCATCATATACAAGTATTCATTATAAAACACACAATTATGATCAATATCCCATCACCATTTCAGATAATAATCTATGACAGGGCTCCGTAACCTATGGTCTGTAGATCCTTGGATTACGCGAATATGTATAAGGATATCTGCCGTTTTAACAAGAATAGACATAAAAATGTATTTTTTTGGACCAAGAGTCGTGATACCCGGGCGAGTGTATGTTTTTTGATGTATGTATGAAGACTTTGTCCGTCGTTAACTTAAGTATTGTGATAACAAATTCGATTATTTTATTTGAAAATTTCAAGCCTTATAAAGACAGATAGTGAGATAGCAGAGGTTTAGGTTTTAGGTACTGCAAATGTAGGTCTGCATCTACCAGTTATATAAAATTAAATTTAGTAATAAACTACATTTTATAAAATACCACATTTCCATATGAATTATGCAATTCAACAAAAACTAAAGTGATTTAACTAAAATACAATAATTTAATTTCGGAGCTCTGATGTTGGACAGTTGTGCAATAAGTTGAAGAAATTTGTTGTTCGAAATTGCTATGACGTTCCCAATGGTGCAGTGGTTATTATGATGTTTATTACGGTCGAGGGTTCGATCCTCACGACGCGAAAGTTTTGAAAATTTTGAGTAGTTAATGAATTAGAAAAAAAGAAAGACAATAAAATATTACTAAATACCGAAAAATACTCATATTTCAAATAGTAATTACTGTTGCGAACTTATCATATTTTGTACTTGACTGACTGACTGACATAGTGATCTCTCAACGCACAGTACAAACTGCTGGACAGATCGGGCTGAAATTTGACAAACAGGTAGATGTTATGACGTAGACATCCGCTGTTATATTATGACAAATCCCACGGTAACGGGGAAATCAGATATACGCTACATACAGCTAGTTTCTTATATAAAACGAATTTCAAAAACCAAGCACAATTCAAGTAAACGCGCATAACAAACTTATTCACGTTAAATAAAACAATACGCTATTGCTATTGAGAATTCAGAAAATAATAGATCCAGTATTCACATAACAATACCGAATTTCACAGCTCGCGGGGCTTACAAGTGAAAACAGATTTTATATTTACTGGAAATGGGATTTATTTAGAGTATACAGATTTATACGAATACTAGATTAGTTTTTTATTTATTTATTATTACTAGCTAAGCTCCGCGGTTCCTCCCGCGTATATCTCCTGTTCCCGTAGGATTTTCGGGATAAAAACTATACTTGATTCCTCGGGTTTCAAAGAAACTCTGTACAAAATTTCATCCAAATCAGTCCAGTACTTTCGTAGCCTATTTAATACACATAAACAAATCTTTCCTCTCAATAATAATATTAATATAGATTAGCCACGGTTTCATCCGCGTATCTAGCTGATGATCCCGTGGGAATTCCGGGATGAGAAGTAGCCTATATGATGTCCTGGAACCTATATGAATACCAAGTTTAATCACAATCGATTGAGTAGTTTTTGCGTGAAAAGGTCACAAGCACACTTACATATATCCTCACAAACTTTCACATTTAAATAATAGGAAGCTTGTTTGATAACAGTACAGATAATATTCTTAAACTAGCTCCTTCCTTCGGGTTCGTTTGGTGTTAAATTCGGACAAAAGTATCCTGTCACCCAATATAGCCAATAGCCTACTTGCGTACCAGATTTCATCAAAAATATTGACAGAAAAATTTTGCCTTTTTCGAAAAATCTGAAAAATAACATTGTATTATAAAACGCTCCCGCCCACTCTTATACCACCTAGGAACTACGTAGGATCAGATTCAGATAGAACACTAGATACTAGACTATCTATCACGCCTTCTTTGACAAATACAATCCTGGAAATAACTATAACGGAGATAAATGATTTGTTTCATAACTTGTTTCAATTGCTTTATAAGCTTCCATACTAGTGTATATACTAGACTAATATTAGAAGAAGTATATAATATGTTTGTAATATTTACCTCAAAAAGTACTGGACCAATTCTGAAAATTCTTTCACCATTAAAAAGTTGCATTTTCACTGAATGACGTACGCTTTATTAAAAGCTAGATTAATCAGGGTTACCATTGTAAAACCCAACTCAGAGTCCCAATATACAAGTGCTTTACTTAGTTTGGGATCCACGGATTCTCCTTGATTATTATTAAATAGGTTACCTTAAGCATGTTTTAGAAGCGTAAGTTCTTTGATAGTAATGTAATTTAACTTTCTGTTTTTTTTTTAATAATACGTATATATATTTTGTTCATAATTCGTTTGATAAATCTTTACTAACAATTTTGTGGAGAAATTTCGAAGTCGCAATAAAACCTATGAAATATAAGACTTCGGTTACCTCATTATCACAATCCTTTATACACCTTTGTGGTTCCACTTTCTGTCCGTCCTTTGTCTTATTCCAATTTAGTTCAGTGGAATGGTCTCAAGTACAAACTGTATTCATTAAAGCTTCTATATTCTTACTAATAACCGCTCCCCTGATTGTCAAAGTCTAAGTCAAAGTGAAAAGTCAAAATCAAAATGTTTATTTTCCAAATCGGCCTCTTTCGAGGGGCTTTTAGAACGTCATATACATTTACATAAATAATATATTTTTTTATTTACCACCGATTCGGAAGGCTGTCTTTACCGAGACGAACCGGCAAAAAACTCGAGTAGTTGCTCTTTTATTTCACTTTTCACTGATCGGTCATGGAGGCCAATCTTAACAGTGACTGGCCACAGGGGATATTTAAAAAGCAATAGTGTATACGAACAGGTGCACTCTCTATTCCTTTACTCTCTCACGGCTTTATGTGCTTCGAACCTAAGAAATTCTTTAAACACCTCCACTTTCTGACTTAAAGCTGTTACTGAGATTTTTTATGTCAGTAAAATTGCAATAACATTTATCTATATGTAAGCATTTAAAAGTTGTAAAATAAAAAGGGACCCTCCTAAATCTAATCCGAAATCGAAATCCGAAAGTCGAATCCGAAGCGAAATCCTGCTTATTGGGTGGTACTATTAATTAAGAAGAGGAGAAGATCTATACTGTGACATATCTACCTTCCCACAAAATTGTATGTTTTATAATTTGCTTACTAACTGATGATGATTTTTCGAAACCAGTTGTTATTTAAATAAAGTTTATTAATAACTGTAGAAAAGTTTGAAAAACTCTAATATTTCTATGTTTTTTTACAATAATTATTTGAACCATATTGCACTTCAATATTTATATATTTTCTTTAAAATAATTATTTGAACCAAGCAAATAAGGTTACATTGCAAATTATTACTTTTCCAAACGATAATGCAACTTAATAATAATAATAATAAATCAATTTATTTCAGGCTGCTTGCCAATATTTGTTAGTAATTACAAAATACCTTAGAAAATAGGGTTAGTAGCTTTACATGTTATTATTTTTACATTTCAGT
>LQNK01000190.1:127177-196407 GCA_001586405.1 Phoebis sennae | reverse complement strand
CTAATGATCTATCAAAAAAACCCAATATAGGTCATACGAAAATATCACTGTTTTTGAGATATTGATGATTTTGTATTTTTTTCAAAAATGTTGACCTCGCCCAATGTTTTATATTACTGTGACCGTAATTTTTATTTGTTTTTCATAATTTTTTTACTAAGTTTTCTTTACGAGTTGCTTTCTTGGATACATGCATTAGATACTAATAGAAATATCGGACAACGGAAGAAAAAAAATATTAATTTCAAATTTAGTATGGAGTAAAATTTTGAGGTCAGATTTGATAGTCTGTGGTTTAAAAAAAATGTACTACACTGAGACGGTCAGTGAACTTAAAAACTTCTGTATTTAATACCAATTTCAAAACGGTATAAAACTTATGGTTTTTCCCTATAGCAAAAAAAAATATTGCAATTTTAAATCAATTTGGGACCTATTTTAATGATACGTCCAGGAAGATACTTAGTATGAAATGATATTTTTTTACATGAACAATAAAATTAAATGTTATTATTGGTCAATATTAATGTAATTCATAATGTGTAATGTGAAATATTCTGTATAAATGCATAAATTTTCAAAAATTTAAATAGAACCATAATTGTACTATACCCTTGTAAACCTTTAATTTTACATGATGTGCCACATTCTACCGTGGAAATAGCTGGAAATTTGAATTCAGCTCCTACTACACCTATCACCAGTTCGATAGACCAATAATAATGGACCCGGAAATCTCACGCGAGGTTAGTTAGTCTCTGGAAAGTTTGGCCACCATAGCTAAAATTTGGCACAAAAGTAATTGTTTTACTTTTAGATTTATTTTAAATTAATAAAATAATATTTTCATAGATAAGTATTAGAGAATATTGGAGAAATGTGAGAATATTGTAATGGCAAACGATAAAAGTGGACATTAAATTTATGAAGGTTTATGCATTTATACACAATACATCACATTATAAATTATGAATTCTTATTAATATTGACCAATAATAGCATTTAATTTTATTTTTCATGTAAAAAAATAACATTTCATACTAAGTATCATCCTGGACGTATCATTAAAATAGGTCCCAAATTGATTTCAAATTGCAATTTTTTTTTTGCTATAGGGAAAAATCATAAGTTTTATACCATTTTGAAATTGGTATTAAATACAGAAGTTTTTAAGTTCACTGACCGTCTCAGTGTAGTACATTTTTTTTAAACCACAGACTATCAAATATGACCTCAAAATTTTACTCCATACTAAATTTGAAATTAATATTTTTTTTCTTCCGTTGTCTGATATTTCTATTAATATCTAATGCATGTATACAAGAAAGCAACTCTTAAAGAAAACTTAGTCAAAAAATTATGAAAAACAAATAAAAATTACGGCCACAGTAATATAAAACATTGGGCGAGGTCAACATTTTTGAAAAAACTACATAATCATCAATATCTCAAAAACAGTGATATTTTCGTATGACATATATTGGGTTTTTTTGATAGATCATTAGCTCAGCTATCATCCCCCAAGAGATGCTTCACTCATTACGGGACACCCTGTATACCATTATACGATCAACGCACAACCAAATCCGCTGGACGGATCGCGCTGAAATTTGGCATGCAGGTAGATGTTATGACGTAGGCCTCCGCTAAGAAAGGATTTTGATCCTATCCCACGGGAACGAGAATAATAGATATACGCGAGTGCACCCGCGTGGCACAGCTAGTATGCTGTAGCTAATATTATAAATGCGAAAGTAACAATATCTGTCTGTGTGTTTATATATTTGAGATATTGCATTGAACCACTAATCGGTTTACTTCTTCTATAAAAACGTATAAAAGTCGTTATTAAGGTTGTTTGCGCCGCGTCAATTATAATGTTTTCACGATAAAAGACAAGGATACGGTAAATAGCAGATCTTACGCAAATTGCAGCTGTTTGCATTACTTGCGCAAGAGTCGACTGAGAGCGAATATCGGAACAATTATGTTACGTAATAGCTTTTGTTTTGAAGCTTTTTAATAAATTATGTAGATTTTTTGGTATTTTATTTATTACTCTTTATTATTAACATAAAAGAATGCACATAGAAAGAAATAAAACATTAAAAAGACACAGCATAAACGGCGGCATTATCACTAAGTGATTTCTACCAGGGAACAACTGGGCATAACGTGAAGAGCAAAGAGTAATTATGCTATATACAAAAACAATACACAAAAATAAATTAAAAAAAACAATAAATGAAATACATATACTTACTACAAAATATATACTAAACTAAACTGGTATTTAGTTAAGTGCTTAGCTATCACAATCTTTAGATGTGATAGTATAGACATATGACATGACATCATAGAAGTAATTTTTATAAAAATTAGTTCTATATAAAAATTTCCTTATCGGTACCCTGGGGAAACCCAATCAAAAAAACTAAATTTCTAAAAGATTATAAATTTTTCTTAAATGTTAAATGTTACTGTTAAACGCAATAAATCTCAATCAACAAAATAAATCACACATACGTATCACACAAAAACCCATACATTATAACAAAACGGAAATCAATGTCATAAAATTGCATCGAATTTACGGTGCCATTAATAGCCGGAAACTGAGCCGTAAACAATCCAGGGATGCAGTTATTTATGACTTTTAGGGGCTCTAGGGGCCCTAGAAAAAAGTTTTGATAATTTAATATAAGTTTTACTATACTTTGATAAACGCCAAGACAGTAGAAAATTACAAAATTCATGACATCATCATTTTCTACTTATGGAGAGCGAAGCCAGACCCTTCGGCGTAATAGACCATTGCCACATCCTCTGCGCCAATCAGGTCGCCAAAAAACTTTTTAATATAATTTGTATAACCACATTAATAAATACTAAATAATGTTACTGTTATGATCGGTATAAGTGTCAATCAAGGGATCGGTGGTAAATAAAAAATAAAATGTGTATGTGACGTTTCGAAAGAACTTTCAAAAGAGCCTATTTGGAAAAATAATCGATTTGAATTTGATTTTGAATTCAACAAAGTAATTCACACATATGCTTATCATATAAATGCCAATACATCATGATGTAACGGAAATCAATGTCATAAAATTGCATCGAATTTACGGTGTCATTAATAGCCGGATGCTGGGTCGTAATCAATCCAGACAGGGATGCAGTTATTTATGACTTTTAGGGACTCTAGGGGCCCTAGAACAAAGTTTGGTTACACTAAATTTATTGTATGTTTCATGGTTTGATATGTTTTTGTATAAGATAAACTATTAATCGAGGAAGACTACATCACGTTTTACAACGGGATCGAAACTAATTTACGATTTGAAAAATTATTTTACCATTAAAAGCCTACATTATCACTGATATAATACTAGCTATGCCCCGCGGTTTCGCCCGCGTATACAGCCCGATCTCGAGGGATTTCTAGAATTAAACTACTCGAGAGCAACTACTCGAGTTTCTTGTCGGTTCTTCTCGGTAGAGACAGCCTTCTGAATCGGTGGTAAATAAAAAAAATATATATATTTTTTATGCAAATGTAAATGACGTTCTAAAAGCGCCTCTATTCAAAAAATCAAAATTTGGAAAATAAACATTTTGACTTTGACTTACTTTGAAACAATCCTATGTCATTCTCCTGGTCCTGAGCTATCATCCTACGAATTTTTTCCCAAATTGGTCCAGCTGATCTCGAGTTATAAGTGTTATAACAAACCCGACTTTGTTTTATATATAGATTATGCTGGAAGCAAAGCCGCCAAAACAGCTAGTACCCAATATTTAGTATGCTTTTATGATTCTTGCCAGTTCTTGATAGAAACAACTTTACGAACTTTAAAAAAAATACTTTAAAAAGTTTGTAATAATTTCATTTAATAAAAAGGTTTTTATATAAGAATTCAAAATGGAATTACTAATTTTTAAACAAAATTTTATATACTTTGATACATTAAATTTTTAACATATAAAATTGTTATAAGGTTTATTTTAGGGTAATGTAGTAAGTACATCTCTGTGTTGGTAAATTCTGATATTTATCGAATTATTGATAATGTGTCAAGGTGTAGAAATTTTAGGAAGGTCGGTTATTAATCACTATTGACTCGGAGAATATTTGAATGTGTTGAAATTTTTTCTCGAGGCTTTTACTTATACAGGGTGTGGCGTAAAAGATAAGATATTTTCGGGATATATATGCTTAAGTCAATTATTTAAATTCGTTAAATTGAAGTGACTTTTTCTAATGAAACTTGGAAGTTGTTCATATGCCTGGTTATACAATCCTATCTTAAGCCTTAAATCCATTAAACTTTGTAACTATTTATACACTATATATATTTTATATATAGATTTTCAAAACTAGCCTCCTCCCGCGGCTTCGCTCGCACTAATTTGGGGTCTATAGAACAATAAACGGTATCTTAAGCCTCTGTATACGAATTTCATCAAGACTCGTTTTCTAGTTGTGGCGTGATCAAGGCAAAAACATGCAAACTTTCAAATTTATAATATTAGCAGGAAGTAGATACATCTATGTAATTGACATTTAATACGAAATAATATTCAAATGTATTGATATGTGACTTATATAATATAGAAAGAAAAAAAAATACTTTCTTTAATTTACATCAATAGAATAAGAGATATTGGATTATCTATTACTCATCGTTATGGATAAACAGTATTCAAGACCGACATTTTAATTAGACAAATATAATACAGGAAGCTGTTATTCAAATTCACAAAAATTCCGAATCATTCGATACATCACTAAAATACGTTCAGACGTTCAAAGTTCGAATACAACTAAATCAATCAGCGAATGACAAATTGCTTTAGGAAATTCAAAGGGGATCCGACTGGTTGCGTTTAGTTGCCGGTTGACAACAGTCGTCATTTAAAAATGTTTCATTCGTTCACTCGTTCACTAACAGTCTTAGTACAAAAACTTATTTAGAAATTGATTTAACACCTGTTTTATAATTTAAACACGTGTTTAACAATCGTGTCGTGTCGTGTACTTTAGACAGTGTCTCAGCAGCGTCTGTCATCTCTAAATTATCACAACAACCTTTTGTAGTAACGTTTTTTAAGATAGTTGTTGAACAGTTGTTTAATTTTTGTAGAAAGACCGTTAATTTTTTGCTATTATTAAATTTTTGAGCTAAGTTTTAGGGATGCGTCGTTTAGTTTTATATTCGTCTTTGTATGAAACAATCTTATCATCTCCTTATATTCGAGATGGGAAACTTTGTGATGTTGGATGTATTTTTGTAATTACTAAATCGATTTGGATGAATCTTTATTGTAGTATAACTTATACATTAAAATAACCAATAGGCTACAATTTAGAATAATTTTACGTAAATTGATTATATAAATAACGATAAATATCAAATAAATCAAGGTAGTACAACATAAATGAACGCCCTCAATTATACACTGCACTGAGAATATCAGAATTAACAAACATTTTCAACAACCAAACAAATTTCTCAACGGAATTTCCAATACAGGAACCTGTTTTCAAATTCACAAATATTGGCGAATCATTCTCGAAATACGTTGAGACGTTCAAAGTTCGAATAAAACTAAATCAATCAGTGAATGACAAATTGCTTTAGGAAATTCAAAGGGGATTCGGCCGGCTGCGTCTAGTTGCCGGTTGACAACATTCGTCACTTGAAAATGTTTCAATCGTTCACTCGTTCATTCGTTCACTAAATCTTTCACTATTGTTAAAAATTCTGCTAGTAAAATTTTAACGACGCGTCGTTCTAGTTTTATCTGTTATAAAATTTTAAGCTTTTTTATTACCTAGATCTGTCAGCCATTTCATCTACTAGTTTGATGTGTTGGAGGCATTAAATTCACACATAAATTGCATTAAAATCAGCCAGTGTTTTATGTTTGGTCGTTATTTAAAGTTCAGTTTGGTGTCGATAATTAGAGCAATAAAAAGGGGTAGGAGATTTTTATGGTAATGCAAGTAAAGTTCAGAGGTCAGTGATGATCAACATTCATTCGTTACGTAACACCAGAAGTTGCAGGTTGTTAGATTCTCAAGATTTCATGTATTTCCTTATTTAGCAAATCGTTAATAAAATTAATTCTATAGGAATTCATGGGTACTGTAGACTTTCACGACTTACACGATCCGATGAAATCACTAACATTAAAAATTGCTTCTATTCCACGTGTTGCAAAAACTGTATAGATATTATAATATAAGTCCTGCTTCTTTGTGTCTGTATGAACGCGTTAAATTTTAAAACTACCGGATTCTTACGGTTTTCAAAAGATTGTATCCGATCTTCGATATTTTCCAACAAATTCGACATTGGGGTTTATATCAAACCCATCAAAGGCCAACAGAGCACCTGCGACACTCCTGGTGTTACTGGTGTTCATGGGCGGAGGTTATCACTCAATATCAGGTGATCTATATGCACCTTTGCTTGCTCGAAAGCTGGTTCATGATACAATGTCGTACAACATTTGTATTTTGTCTACTTTGTTATTTTCTGCCCGTGTAGCGATGGTTAGAATACGTGTGTCCTGTATCACATTACCCGTGGGTGTCGGAAAAGTCGACAGAAGGTAATTCTGCTGCATAAAATCTTAACCAATACAGGAGTGAGAGCCAAGCATTGCAATATAGGGCCAATCTCGTACTGGTGACTTCATCATCATACACTTATACTCTGACCTGGCTGATCTCTGTTGAGATTGGCCACCATGAGCGCTGTCGGTCCGGGAGGCATACACTTATACAAAATCAGCGGTTTCAATTGGCTAGGTTAAATCATTTTTCCTAAAATCCAATGATGCCGTTTGTATTTTCGTTAAAATCAGCCTCAATACTTTTAGCACTTTTTACATTCCACATAGGATTTAGCCCTGAAATGAAAATAAAACACGTTATTTTTTATAAATAGGAGATAACAATAATACAGAACAAGCAAAAGGCAGTCTTATCGCTCGGTAGCGATCTCCATCAGACAATCCTTACAATAAGGAGAACGTATCTTAAAATAAAATAGGTCGGCGAGAAAAAACAAGAAAAATGTTGAGAAGAACAAAGAAAAGAAAAAAAATATAAAGAAAATGTGGTCCTGAAAGCCCATTTCGAAAATTCACCCTGTATATTAGATTCCTTAGTTCCCAAACTATTTTACCCTAATCTTAAATCGCTGACCGATCAAGGTGAATCAAACCGTGTTGACAAACATACCAACATTCGAGTCACGTGCCCCGGGGAGTCCCTTCAAATATTAACTTGAACAATGTTTATTTCATTTACTGTTTTTCTTCAAGGGAATACAGTTAAGGGATTTTGCGGGACTTGTCACATCTACAGGATATATTTTTGGTAATGTTATCAATATATTTTTGTTAGTTTAAACGCTGATCTTTAAAACTACCCGTAAATTTGGAAAATTCTTTCTGATTGTGGTAGACAGGTAAGGAAAGCTATTTAATATTTACATAAATAAAATAAATATTCTGGGACATTTAAAACTACGCCATCTAGTCCCAAACTATGCAAAGCTTGTACTAAAGAGATTAGATAACTGACATATTTAAACATACTTTTTTTGTAAATACATTCGTACTATAGATAGATAAACACCCAGACAGTAGAAAACTACAATGTTCATCACATCATAATTTTCTAATCGTGGTAATCGAACTCACACCCTTCTGCGCCATAGACCATTGCCACAACCACTGCGCCAATCGGGCTGCATCTAATTAAATGGATAAATAAAATTAATGGATAAAAAAAAACTAATCGTACTCGATTCAATATTCTTTTAGATTAAAACCTTCACATAATATTCTAAGTATAAAGACGTCTAGCATTTCTTTACAATTACTTTTTCCTCTATAATTTATATGACTCTAATCGATTGTAATTGAATGGTAGCGTTAAGTCATTTGCAATCTTAAATTACACCTTATTACATTGAAATAATGTCGATAATTCTGTAACTATGGTACTATGTTCTTTGATACGATGTTAAATTAAACTCTAATTACTTGTTATAAGGTTCAGAATCGTGTGTTTATGGCAGTGCGTAGTCGTGGGAAAGCTTCCATGCTACGTTGCACAATTATTATGCATGTGATATGTAAGTGACGTGTTAATTTCCAATATCACTTGCAATTACAAGAAATGTTTATGTGTGACTAGCTCAGACGTAATAGTCTTGAGAATAATTATTGTTAAAAGTATTGCAAAGTAAGACATAATATCCCAATGGGTTCCAAATGCCAAGTTACTAGTTACGGACGCGTAGGATACCGGTAGCTTAATGTGCGAATCTCCATTGAATTGTATGTGAGATACGTGGTGACGACTAGTCTTCGAGACTCACGTACAATTCACGTCGCAAAAGCGTATCGTAATGGGAGAAGGGCCTTAAATTAAAAAATTATAAGATTTAATTACCGCCAAGCGTCAAACAGCCAATCAAGTATCGTCTCTGAATAGATTTGTGGGCCTGTGTGTTGAGTAAACTCGTAGTATCGTTTTTGAATAAGGGCATTCAATTGGACAGTCATTCTTGAATTATAAATAGTGTAACTGGACCCTTGCAAAACATTAATTAGATAATATTTCGCCTAAAGCCTATTTAGTTTTTTTTATAACATAACTTTTTCAATAGAGAAAAAGTAGACGTGAATTTAAACTGATAAGTGATATTAAAATGTTTATCATTATTCTCTAGAATATAACAACTTGAAGTAATAATCTTGAATCGTTTTAAAACCAATGAATACTGTAAGCTTGGTATAATATATTTTTTTTATTAAATACTATATTGCTAATTGTATGCTTACTGTCAATATCTTTAAAAACAGCTTTGTACTTTAAAAATAACGATTATTTCGTTTAGTATCACTTCAACCAGGGATGTTATGGATATGACATTTGGGATACAGATTGGATACGGGTAATAATAAAAATACCGGATTCGAATACGGATATTATTTTTTCCGGATCATCCGTTAGTTTCGCCTATGGATATTAATTCAATTTTTAAGAAAACACAAAAATAAACAGATAAATGACGAAGCAACAAAAAATGCAAGGGACACAGGCAGCTTGTGACTCGGCTGATGTAATACAATTTGTAACAACGGGTCTCATAAACTCGACCCCTGTCCGTAATTATCCGAAACTTGTATATCGGATTCGGTTACGGTTACGGATTAATTTTTATCGGATATCCAATAGTTTCGGTAACGGATTCTCAACTAGTCTCTTTAGATAAACACCGTTAAAAGCATTTTCATAGCAAACCGACGGAATTAGATAGAAGAGTTTATTCAAAAAAATTTCCCTTTTGTTCATTCATTGCACGACACTTTAGAAGCAAACATGTATTCATGTACACAATGCGACATTCAAGAGGCAAAATGCAAGAAATGCCTCGACGACTATAATTACTGAAATACGTTTTTATGGTAAGGAAAAAAGGGGGGTGAAAAGGGTATACCTGTGGTGTATGTGTGTATATTTTCTGTTCTAGTTTATGAAAAGATAGACCGGACTTTAAGCAGGTAAGGATGTGAGATTATAGTCATCATTGCGTGATTTTCATGATTGGTCCTTTCGTGAACTATGAAAGCGTTTTAAATATTGTTTATCATATCTTTGTCTAATAGTACACTCATTTTATAAATTAAATTATTTGATTCGTTGCTTGTGCGTTTGTAACGCGATGACGTTGAACTGAAAAATCATTTAACTTTACTATATCTTCATCCTACATACTTGCTTAGTTTTGGATAATACTGATAATTTATTTATTAAATTTAATGTTACATATATATATTGCTTACTAGCTTCGCCCCGCAGTTTCACCCGCGTATATCTGTTTTCCTCGTTCACGTGAGCTTTGATCAAAATCATTTCTTAGCGGATGCCTACGTCATAACATCTACCTGCATGCCAAATTTCAGCCCGATCCGTCCAGCGACTTTGACTGTACTATGAGCTCTTACAACGTACGTTAGTATTACGTAGGGCTCTATTAACCTATCCAGAGACGATACTTGAGTGGCGGTTTCTCACTTGGCGTTTAAATTAAGTGTTATTGTCTTAAATTAAAAAAAAATCATTTGAAACGCATTGACAATGTCTTACTTCGTACAGTATTACTGCTTTACTTACACAAATATGTTTGTAAATGCGGGTGTAACTCTTTTTAAAACATTTTTTTTTTAATTTGGAAGTATCATTAAATATTTATTTATAAAATTTAATCCACTCAAAGAGTTTTCATTTGGATTGCATTGAGAAATGTCTTCCCATAGTATTACTACTTTACTTACACAAATATAGTAAGTGACTACGGGTGTTATTCTTCTTAATACAAACTTTTAATTTGGAAGTATCACTAAATATTTATTTATAATATTTAATCCGCACAATGATGTCTATTTAAATCTGTGTTGCCATACGCTGATCGAAATCAGAGCTAGAACACGTGTAAGAAATAATATGTTATCTCGTATATTGAATTTCCTTCAGAGAACTTGAGACACCTACTCGATCTATTTAAGGGTTTTTGACTTTATTTATTACTGGATAACGTAAATAGCTTCTTATACTTATCTAATAATAAACAGGTAAGTTCTTGCCTTTATTGTAACTAGATGTTACGCGCCTATGTTCATCAAGGATATTCTATTGGAAAAAAAATCCAAATCAGTCCAGTAGTTTCAGAGCCTATTCAATTCGAACAAACGAACAGACAAAAAAAAATCTTTCCTCTTTATAACATTAGTGTCCATCCGGATTAATGTAGCCCTTGTCACTCAGTGAAGATGCAGCTTATTATGGTGAAGTAATTTTTGAAATCGGTCCAGTAGTTTTGTGTGAAAACAAAATACACACAACGATATATCTCGTCAACTAATAAAACAATTCGGCCATATTCATATCTGTACTTAATAATGTATTCATCGCCATTGTAAGCTAAATAAACAACTCGGCCTTTTTATCTATTCTTTATATTATGTTTGACGCCATTAAATAGATGAAATCTACTTTATATTTGAAACCCTACCATGCTACCCTCTCACGAGGCATGCAATGTTGTACAATATATTCTATATTACTTGAAATTTGAGCGAAATAAAACTGAATTTTAAAATGGTTTCCGTAGCATTATATCACTTCTAAGGTAAGTTCTGTGGTTTTCTCACACGAAATATTGCAAGTGAAATCCGAACATATATATAAGATTATTTATTTAAGCATACGTTTATCCTGATATAGGCTTGTGTTGATTGTTTTGAAATTAAGTATTTTATAAAAAAAATATTCTAGGACATTTAACACTACGTCATCTAGTCCAAAACTGAGCAAAGCTTGTACTATGGAAACTTGATAACTGATAGACATACTTAAACATAATTTTTTTCTTAATTCGTACATACTATAGACAATTAAACACCTAGACAGTAAAAAATTACAATGCTATAAAAACTGCTACTTATTTTCATTACATTGGTAAAGGTTTGTTAGTATTAAATTGTGAAAAATTAAACATGAAAACGCCATAGTTTTAATTCAACAAAAATAAATGCTTACACAAAACAATAATTAAAAAACGCCTTCAAAATGACAATCATATAATTCTATGGAAGCAATTTTCAAAAAATTCGCAATTTAATTAAATGCATTTTACGTCATTAGTGTAATTTAGAAATGCAGTGCATGCTGAAATACATTAGCTGTTATATGAGTAAGCGTAACGTCGATAACCTCGCTAGTGATGCGCTATGATTATCGATGTTTATTAATTAATTTTACTTGAGTATGCTTAATTTAAAAGTAATATTCTAGTGAGATATGAAATTTTGAAGCGAGATCGTGAGTGCTTAAATTGATCGTAAAATGTCTGTCTTTTTAAAAATATTATTTATAAGTAATATACTTAATCAAATTGGAAAGCAGTAAATTTTGGCACAAAAATATGCCAAATAGCTGTTTGACTTTGTATAGGGATGCAATCGAATAAAAACCTTATTCGAAATCTTAAATTCCAAGGGATAAAGGCGACTTAAAGTAATTGTGATACTTAAAGATGGCGTATGTCACTCGCTTTCAGTCGACTCATTTATCTTCATGTTTTACTACAATCTTCTAAGAGAAGATCTTTGAATATTAATCTGGTCTACTACGTCATTTGTACACCGGAGATAGAAGCTTCATTCTACTCCAAAAGTGCAGATTGTTTTAGTTTTTTTTCTAGATGATTCTCACAGTTAGCTAGAAGAGTTTCTACTGTTTGGGATTAACATAGTAGCTGATGGCTTTGTTACTAAGGGATTAGGATTGTTCTTAGCCTTGTCGAAGTGGTGCTTAGACGCTTGCTTCACTAGCCCAATGGGCTATTGTCTGGAGTTCAAAGTCTAGGTTCCGGACATACCAAGGTGCTCTAGCAGAACCGTATGAACCGATGCCGACCCACCTAAAGTTCGTGGATCTAAGCGGGATGGCAGTGAGTATGCTGTATGTTAGGATGGTGTGTATGCAAGCTCTATACAGTGTCAGCTTATTTTTAAGAGTCAGTTTACTATGCTCGTTGAGGATTTTGTAGAGGCGACTCATGACAAAGCTAGCTTTTTTACAAACTTGATGGATATGGGGTCATTCTGTCATCAAGGGTGACGCCTAAGTATTTTGTGTTGCCATGGAATGGGTTGAGAATGAGGTGAAAATGGTATCTACGGTTGTTTACTTGTCCGGGCTGGAAAAACACATTGTTCTAGATTAAATTAAACTATATAAATACTCTCTTCTCTTGTTTCTTAAAAAGATATAGCAACTCTGTAAGGAATAGTAAGGAGCTCAAAAAACAAATCAAAGCAAAAAAAGTTTATTTTTTTATCATAATTGTTTTAAATAGATCCTAAAATATATTAACCCTACAGAATAATCGTAGCATATACATCAATAACCACTCCAATCCAGTCTCATTAATTTTACATTACACATAGATATTATTTGCTCATAAATAAACAGAACAAACAGATATCCAAAATTGTTCATTACGTGATTGAAAGGCTACTATTAACACGTTCATTTGACAAATGTTTACCAAATGGGAGCGCAAAATGGAAGAGGTTGGAACTAACGACATTTAGTTTACCAATCGTGATTGATTGTTGGTCAGGGCACGCATCGATTTGAGTAATGTCATCTAGGTAACTGTGCTAGACTAGATTCAATCTTAATACAATGGAATAAGGTTGGAAATTGAATAAAGTTAAGAATGGTGCAGGCGTCACGGGAATGAATAAAGCACAAGAGAGTAGAATATAGCATTGAAATTGGAGAGGACGCTATTAAAAATAATCGAGTCAAAAACTATCATAACTTATTGATATTTTGAACAGTTAATTTTGGCATAAATATAAATATTTAGTTGTATACTTGTGTGAAAAGCCCGTTTTATTTTTGAAGCCAAATTATTCCTCTACTTGGCATATTTCACAAGCATAAAATTCCCTTAAGACCTTAAAAATGCCACATCGTAAGTTTTATCTTGTAGACTTACGAACTGAAACGTATAATTAATAAAACAAGTGACCTTGTTACATATCCCATGTATCATATTAGATTAACATTAATCATTTATATTCTATTGTTATTTACTTGTTAGTTGTACTAGCGTAATTGTTTACATAGTTGTTTATTTTCATTAGTTAAGCGAACCTTTAAACATTGTATTCATTTCCCATTTTTTGTTAGTCATAAGGTTTATTTCTTGTAAACAATCCCTACCCCAAATCTATCCCTTAAATACCACATCCCTAACCACTCCGACTCACTCTGCATCCAACTTCCAAACCTACTAGTTATAGTCTCTTTTTATACGTGTGTCAAATAAATTATACAAAAAAGTCAAGTGTTGCCATTGCCCCATAACAACCTTTACACAAGTTTTATAGCCAGTAAACAATACACTTCACGCACAATATTATTTATGAAACGACCGTGTGACGTGAACGATATCACGTTTATGTTATATTTTTCTTTGATTAAACTAGAACTCTGTTTCCTAGGAATAGGGGTCATTTCTCTGGGATATTTCTATAACAGACCAATAAATTAGCGCTAGGGAAAGATATCGGAATCGTCAAATTTATGGGCGCAAGAAGTAAGGTCAAGATTGCTTAATATGCCGCGTGGATTATATCGCATCTATTCGCAATTTTTGCCATCTTTATCTTATTTTATCTTTATTTTCACACACAAATCTGTTCACAAAAAGTTTTATGTATCTATCTATTCTACTAAAATTGCAAATGCGAAAGTTTGTAAGGATTTATGTATGTTCACGCTAAAACAGCTGAACAGATTATGATGAAACTTGTTCTTGTTGCCACGGAATCAGAAATTACGTATGTGAAACCGCGAGGCGCGGCTTGTCTACCATAACATAATGTCAATTTTAAAAGCGACTTACCTGTAAAAGTATTTCAAGTTACTTAAATTTCTGTAAAATGAAATTCACGGCCTTAGTAGTTTTAGTTAAAAGCTCCTTTCAAATTTAACAATAGACAAAACTTTGTTTCGTGCACATAAATTTTTCTTATTCAAACTTATGACGAATAACACGCTATGAAAAAGTTCAGGCTTTTAAAATATTAAACTGAAAAATTATGAAGAGACTCAATGACTCCATCAAAGTGATTCTGAAAGTCATTTAAAAGTTAGTAGATATAAAGCGTCCATTAAAACTTAATATCGGCTTTTTATTTATCTGAACTCTTATACTTTCAGAGCGAATTTATTTTTTTATTACTTGCTAATAAACTTTTGAAATTATGTAAGTTGTATTTGCTGTGTTGAAAATTAAAACGGGTCGGATTACATCACGAAGAGTTGTTCGCAAGTCATTAAAATTTATTTATACTTCCCTAGTTTTAACTACCTTCTATAAATATATGCCTCTCACAATTATACGACTTTCATTGATTGCATATTTCATGGAGGAGGAGTGTATTTTTTTCTTTTTCCCTAAAGTCTACGTCTAAAATCTGGCTATAGCTAAAATTTTAATGAAATTTATCTATTGCTTAGAAAATAAATTATTGTTCCCGTAAAACGTGTCACGTTGAAACAAAAAAAAATCCATTAATTAATTAAGATAACGAATGACCTTTAATAGTAATTTGAATATGTAAACGCGTTTGACACGTCGTTACATCGGTCATTCACATAATTTATCTCATTATCAACACAAACAAACAAGATTGACACTTATTTAATTCAATGTCATTGACATTATTAGATAACAGTTTCACACGATGTGTTCTAGAGCAATTGATGACCATACAATGTAATCATAATAGATACCTATTATTGTATGAGAATAAATTGTTCGTATATTTTGAATTTGCAAAGCAAATTAATGTATTGTTTTTTAACGAAAAAAGTAAATACTAAGTATTTTATATTAAAAGGCAAAAATACTGCATACATTGAAAACTTAATAGCTATTTTAAAGAAATTTATACACCTTTTGTAGAAAAGAAAACTTATCTCAAAAAGCGTTTGTTAAGTAAGTAAGATGTATGTGTATAAAATAAAGCTAATGAACGAAAAATCGTATGCAAATTTTCAACCGACTGCGCATATATTAAACTATCGATATCGATACCCACTACGACACATCCCTAACGTAATCGGCCGGTTATCGTTCGAGTAGATTCAGTGCGAGAGTGCGGCCGGTCTGTCCGACGCGCGCGAAACACTGCTATCGACAACTGATTGACGCGATTCGAAATTCGAATTTAGAATTCGGTCCTTTCAATAAAAGTGGCCAGTTTTATCTGCACAGATAAAAAGGTTTTATAGAATGAATGTTTCGATTAAAAACTTTTTTGTAATTGTGTTATGTTAGTGATGTGCACTATTGGATTATTGCTAACACGTAATCGTTCGTTAAAAGGTTGTATTCTGTTTATTTTAGTTAGTATTAATGAATAATATGATATCGCCGATTACCAGATTTATCAAGGAAAATGTTTTGATTTTACAGTCTTGAAAAAGAGCAATATTTTCACAAACTGCTTTCACCATTGAGTTCTTATTTCTCAGAAATTTTTATTAAGGTTCTTTTAGTCTAGGAAAAAATATGAAAGAAGTACATGGCAACACCGCGTCTTAGACTTCAGAACCGCCTTAAGGAAGGCGCTAAAAGAGCAAATTCTTTTCTATTCCTTATTTTAATCTAATTACGTGATTCATCAACGCTTCTAAAGATTTTTTTAACTTTGCGTTTCATTAATTCCAGCTTTAACGAAGGAAAAACTCTTAGAGGAAATTTGCGAAATTCATTCGTCTTATAAATTCAATGTTGATAATTTTGCCGGAATACATTTCAATGAATAAGAAAACGTATACAATGCCGAGTATCAAAGTTTCGTAACAATAACACGCGACAAATTAATTTTTTGTTATGTTGAATGATTTCTGTAATTACATTTTTGGGATAATATTTTTATATTGTCATTGAATTAATGAAAATGGATACGAGATTTGTGTGGCTTTAACGATCCGATTGGCGGAGTGAATGTGGCAATAATCTATTGCACCGGAGGGTATGGGTTCGATTATCATTCGAATCTTGGACGATCATACAAATATTCATACACACAAATACCCTCATAATCGTTCGATTTTATAATTTCAGTAGGATTAAATAAAACACAAAAATTATAAAAATTATTAGATATAAATTCTTTTTACTGCATCATTTATTAAATAGGGACCTTATTACTAAGCATCCGCTGTCAGTCCGTCTGTTTTTCACCAGCTTGTATCTCACGAGCCGTGATAGCTAGAAAGCTAAAATTATCACAAATTATATATTTTCGTTGCCGCTATAACAACAAATACATAAAAATAAAATAATGTAAATATTAAGGAGAGTCCCTATACACGGAATCCTAAAATAGTAAAAATATCAAGGGATGTTCCCATATTCGAAACCCTTAGCGTGCAGTTCTGACTCGCACTTGGCCGGTTTTTTATTGCGTAGTTGGAACTTATATAAATTAAAACAAAATATTTTTCCCATTCCTTGATACAAATAAAACAATTTCCATTACAAATTTCGTGCTCGAAGTAATTATTACTTATTTTTCCGAGAGCACTTCAACTTCGAGACATAAGGCTTCTTTAGGTGAAACTTTTTTAATTATATAATACGCAATTTCGGATTTTCCATCTGAAATCTAAGTTCTAAATTAGTAGTTGTTATTTATTAAGAAAATCAATGAAATGTTTTATAAGGGGTTTCAAAAATACTTTAAAGGATTTATTAAAAATACTTTAGGAATACTTTATAGGACTTCAACGCGATTTATTATACACTAGCTTTCTGCCCGCGGCTTCGTCCGCGTGGACTACAAAATTCTGTACTTTGTGGATTTTCGAGTAGGATAATTTTTGCGATTTATAATATTGATAATTTTATTAAACTTCTACTTTATTTAAAAGGAACTGTCCAATCTTTACGATTTGATAACTGTTATTTTTTAAGTTCGAAGTATATCCTAAATTAAATATAACAAAAGTGTCACTGTTCATGATGGTATTTGCTTGTATATTTACATTTTCGATATCCGTCGTATACTTCTAGAATGAAAGAGACTTGTATGTTTGCACGCATTTAACGCATACTTGCTTATGGACGCAAATAATAACTTCTGCATGTTGGTTAGTCTTTGTTGTGATTGGCCGCCATGATCGTAATCTACTTTGGAGATTAAGAGAAGGGTTTATTTATCATTAAAAAGTACTGTACAAACAACAACTAAAAAGTTTCAACTGAATGTACCTACGCGCACTGATGATGTGTTTTGATGGATGACTTTGAACCCTCATTACTTTTTTATTTTTTAACCGATTTGAATGAAACAAAGACTAAAACCTCCGGGGGACTTGCCGTAATAAACAATCGAAAACCGCATTTAAATCGGAGTTGACTGCGAACAAACGCCCGACAAACAGACAAACAGACAAAAATTCTAAAAATCATTGTTTTGAGTTTAGAATCACAAATGAAACACGAAACACAATTTTTTTCTTGAAAATATTAAATGTACAGACACGGCTTGCCTACGATTTTATTATATGTATAGATTATTCTACATTATTATTTAACCCGACGTTTCGAACACTTTACAGCGAGCGTGGTGACGGGTGACTGTGATGACAGTTGTCTTCATGAGTATTTCAAAAAGTGTGTATCTACCTCAACTTATTTCCACGAAGATGGTATTAGAATTCTTGCAAAATTGACTTACAGCGTCCTCTTGTCTTTTGGTATGTTTGAGATGGGGTTTTAAATTACATCTGTGAAAACCGCATTCGAATCAGATCAGAAGTTTTCATATGATGCGCGCATAAATGGACAGAAAGAAAAATCTAACCACATTTTCGGGTTCTATATCAATGTAGTAACACCGCCCGTTAATAATTTTTAAATATCGTTACAAAATTTTCATTTCTACAGGTATATTTATGTTTTATTGTATGTACATAAAAACCTCCAGATTCGTCTTGTTTTCATTCACAAATACTTCAAAAGACGGTCCATAATTAGTACTTAATTAATATCAAAGAGAAAGCGATCCTCGAGTTCGCTATTTTATTATACTTTTGATTTATTTTATAAATAGAATATTACTTTGTCATATTTTTACCTTTAACTTTTTAATTTCTATTCCCAATCAGTTTTTCGACTATTTTTATCCTTTCCTCCATTATAATATCATAAAAGCAAATGTAACTTTGCCTGACTCTCCTTCAGGCCGACATCACTAAACAGATTTGAAAGAAAGAAAGAGAAACATTTATTTTGACACACAATTTGGATAAATAACAAATTACAAAGCCACACAATAACCAAGAATAAAATAGCTAAGATAGTGTTATATATATTATACAAGGGAGTAAATATATGATTATCTCGCCGTCTGTGTGGGACTGTGCAAATTTACGTGTAGAAATAGGACACCGATCAGGAAATCTGTGACTTACATAGTACAAGCCACAGCACTGATTTTCAGTGGCTCGAAATTGGTCGAAATTTGTACAAAATTTGAAACACGAATAAGGACAGAATATGGTAGTTTTATCTCGGAAACGGGAATGGAAGATCGGATGAAATTGGGAGAAACAATAAAGTATGTGATAAAATTGTACAGGCATATTGGCTTGGTATATTCGGAGAGCAAGACCGATTTTTGAGGAGATTTTTGGGGAGGTGTTTTAGGCAAGCTAAAAACTTGCCTAATGCCTCTCCTATTATATCCTGACATTGAACTGTAGACCTAGCTGGTGAGCAAATAAATGTATATGGCGTTCTAATAGCGAAAGAAGCCAATTTGGAAAATAAAGGCTTTGACTTTGACTTTGACTTTGAGCTAAAAAATTATCATACTTCTCAGAATAATACGTCATCTGTTGGTTATGCCTGTCGGTATTATTATAACACAAAATAGTGGTTAACCAAAAGATAACAAATGATACTTTTTGACTATTTATTTAAAAAAAAACGATATGGTAAAAATCGAACTTGGAACTCCTTCTCTTTGAACATTACCGGTACGCTTATGAGCAAAATGTGTGAAGGTAAAAATAAAATGGTGGGTTAATAAAAGCCTCACATTTTCGTGAACAGGGGTTAATGGCACTCCTGAGCAATCTTGTAGGACTGAGAGTTCCACTTTTGTGAAAATGTGCCACAATTTATGGGCTAATGCGATAATCTGCACTAATAATAATATTTGTTAATCTTGGGTGTTATATAGTGCTACGGTGTAATAGGCAGATCGCTCAATTTTATTAGAAACTAGCCGTGCCCCGCGGTTCGCCCGCGTATATAGCCCAATCCTGTGGGATTTCCGGGATTAAAAGTATCCTTTGTCATTCTCCTGGTCCAAAGCCTTCTGCCTACGAATTTTCAGCTAAATCGCTTCAGCCGTTCTTGAGTTATAAGTGGAGTAACTAATACGACTTTCTTTTATATATATAGAAGCGTCTGTCTAATGGACGGCCAGAGCACGATATCACTGACCAGGCAGTGTTGGGTGTACGGCTACTATATTCTTTTAGGTTTCCACTGACTGTTCTGATATATATTTAGATTCTGTCATAGATTTAGATTTAGTATAATTGTATATTTTAATTAGAAATACAGGAAAATCGTAGGTAGTTTTATTCCACCCTCAAACTGCAGCTATATAATTTGGGAAATGTTATTGACTGTGAGTAATATGAATGAATGAATAAATACTTATTTTTTTACCAAACCATATTAAGTCAAAGTCATATGACAATAGAAGTTATATATTTGCATTAACGTGTCTCTTTTATAAGTCAAAGTCAAAACTAAAGATATCAAAAGCTACAAATTATAAGCCGACTCTACATATAATACAGGACATTGGTAGAATCCTTTATGGAATCCATTTTAAAAGAAGAGGACTTTTCTACGCATTTTATTTGTTTTGTTGTTAGGTTTAAAACTTTAAAGATTCTTTGTTTTCATTAAGACAATTACTGTCACTTACATGAAAATACAAACAAGGTTAAGAATAAGTTACACATGGCGGCTTATACAAAAACAATTACAATTTTGAGTACACAAAATATACAAGTAATGGTATAGGTGTTCTATGTTAATGAAATGAAAATGAAAATGAAATGAAAATAACTTTGTTGCACATAAAAATGAAAGTAAACAAAAACACAGAAATAAAACAATGACAATAGGCGGCCTTATCGCTATTAAGCGATTTCTTCCAGGCAACCCCAAAAACAGAAAATATAGCAATTTAAAGTAATGGGTAGAGTGGTGCATTAAAACTTAGGTGATTTAACCTATACGTATATATATTATAATTTAAATTTATATATATATGTTAATAATAGTTTATCATCGCTTAGTATATACTTCGCAACTCAAATATGCCAAAAGATGATTTTCTAATGTAGTTAAGCTACTATTTATAAGTATCATTTGTATTTTTAATATTTTAACTCGCAGCTGTTGCACGCAATTACGTTGTGAGTAATTTGTGGATAACGTGATTGGGTGCACAGTAATGGCTATGTAGACAATAATATTAATATTACCTATTTTGTACTGTGCATCTGTTTGTTTTCCCTAATAAAGAAAAATAAAAATAAAAATGAAAGATTTAGAATTTTTAATATTTAAAGGTTAAGTTGTTAACCACTACTAGCTTTTGACTTGTACCACACAAGATACTGGTGCTCATCGAAATCGCTTTCGCTTAACAGCGGATGTCATATGTTCCGCGGTAAATCGACGCCTTTTTTATGTTTACTTTTATTGGCTAGTTGGCGAATTGTTTCCTACACTTTATTGGCCATACCTTTTGGTATTAATCTCCCAGGGCCATGTTTGTGCTAGATTAGATTTATTTTTATTTGCGGTCTAATTAAGTATAGTCCGAACTGGCTTTGTAATGTATGAATGAAAGTTTTTAGCTCTTACGATAAAAAAAATGGTAATAAGTTTTTCTTACGTTAAACGGGGTAAGCGGAGCATGCGGTTCACCTGATGTGTAGTGACTGAACGCAGCTCATGAACATCTACAACAACAAAGTGTCGCAGATGCATTGCCAGCTTTAAGGAAAGGGGTGGGGGGTTAAGGAGAAAACTAATGGTGGCAAATTGGAAAAACAGAAAGGGAGAGGAAAGGGATGGGATGAAAAGGACCTCGGACCAGTGGAATACTGTTTCACGCGGATCTTCGGCTGGAAGGGATAATTTTACCGGTCTTTGAAGTAAAACTTGGCTCAATCGTGTGTGTCCCCACTCTTTTATTGCTGAAGATGTTATGCAGCAGAATTAGCCTCCTATGCAGAAATGGGGTGACCCAGTTATACACTATAACATAAAATTGCGTCCACTGACAAAAATGTGACATTTCAATACACTTAACGTAATTTTGTTGCTTTGTCTACCTAGGTACAAAGTTAAGTCATCAATTTAACGTGTTTTAAATCCGTTAAAAAGTAGAAGTATAGTTTGATTCAATACAGCGCGTTAATCATCTCAAATTCTTGGAAATGTGATAGCAAATACTGTTTAGAGTGAATGACCCCTCGTTACGAATGATATAATGTTGATTCTATGTGTTAGCACGCCCATACACTAACTGTTGATGTATTGTGTGATACGTTTCGGTTGTAAATACGTAAATATTAGATTTGTAGGTTCTTTAGAAAATGAATTTATCAAACAAACAAAATAAATAAAACAGTTCATTTCTCAGTCTAATACTGCTAGATTTTTTCCTCCTCTTTAGAATTATAAATTGTAGCCTAAATGTCAGTGAAGTTATATTACTGCAAAGTTTGGATAAATTAGTTAAGTAGTTTTTGCGTGGCAGACCAACAAATATTCATACATCGTTATAAAGTTTCCCATTTATATTAATTATTATAGTTAGTTATTAGCTTCATCATTGATATATGCATTAGTAGAATGTGTAACAAAAAGTATTCATAAGTGAAAAGGTAATAATGTTTGTGACAAAAATCAAAATTGTGATACAGTACAATATCGGACATTATAAACAACAGTACAATTTTAGCAAGCAATATCAGTATGTATTGTTTGACTTTTAATGAGTGAGAGAGAGAGAGAGAGAGAGAGTTTAAATGTCTTTATATGGGGTTGAGGGGCCTTTTATTATTATTATTTTTTGCTATTCTTGACAGATGTATCGCTCAGTTGCATAACAACGGACTGTCCACCAACTAGTTTGCATATTAATGTATGAGGTGTCACTCAGAATAATAAAATGCGAGAACTGATACCGTCTCTGTATATCATGGACTTTTTGTCATAGAAAATGCACCTGTAATACCTCTTTTTTGAAATCTATTTAAGACGGTAATATGATGGTAATCGTCGTACCATATTATCGACTGATTACGCCACACCCTATAAAAATATTGTAACCAAGTTCAATTATTGTATCCTTTAATAAATAAACACAAATAACAAAAACTATTTCTATCAAACTACAGCCACGTAAATGAGAACATTAATCACACGCTAAAACAATCTAATTGAGAGTTGACAACTACGCAGAAATCGCCGATGCAAAAAGAAAACATGACCCTACACAATAAAAACCGTACGAAACCGGGCTAAAATTATAATGTCGACGCACTCTTCCAACAACTCGACCCTATTCTCACCCACACAAAAATAAACCCGAAAACAACCACATAAAACACACTTTCCAATAACCAAACCCAAACGTAATGCTCTATTGAAATTAATGATCATCACCATTGAGAATATCTGAAAAGGGAATACGCCGTAAATACCCAATTATCACAAGCAATTTCGAACTATATCTGAAGGCGATTGAAACCATATTCGTAAATCAAGAATAGAATGCAAGCAAGATTCAACCGAGCCTGGATAATGCCCTTTGTCGATGGGAGAATTTTTTTCAAATTTGGAACGTAAGAACGCGTTCAATATTGTTCACAATCGACTACATCACATTTTTCACTTAGTTCCAAAACGTCGTAAGCTGCTCTATTAGCGTTACTGGAAAATTAATTGTATGCATAGGGGTTAGGGTCGAAATTAAATTGGTGTGGTATCAAAATGTCATGACATTGCATTCCATGCGATGCGAATGACTTGTATGACAACGACCAGACAAGGGCAGTCGCATGCCACGGACGTCGCCTACGCGTAGGAACTTGCGATTTTCTTTGCTGTTTTTATAATGTAGTGTGTTACTAGGATTGAATTAATTGTGCTATGATTTAGTATTATGAAGTCTTTCATTCACGAATGTTTATTTATTTCTTTATACAAGTACTTATGTTTTAAGTTAGAATAATTCAATTTATGAAGGAGAATTATTACAATGTATGGAGTATCTAGCATTCTAGGATATAAAAACGGATTAATTTTATCTTATCTTATTTAAAATGGATGTCATTGTCAGTTTACTAATTGAAAGAGTTTTCTGTATCTAAAAAAGGTAAAAACGGGACCCTACTAGCAACCTCTGCTATTTTTCTATCTTTCTGTAACTAGGCTGTATCACATGATAGCTATTAAGCTAAAAATAATGAATACAAAAAAATAGGGGGTGTCTGCCCTCACGGAAACCTTTGTACGCGAATTCGACTCGCACTTGGTCGGCTTTTAAGCTGTACTATACTATCATAGTAATGACTATTTTATACAAATTCTGTTGTACGTACAGTATATTTAGAAACTAATCAATGATATATAATAATTTACGATATTTAATTGAAAATGTTTAAAAAATACTATTTTTATATAGAAATGAAATAATAAATTCAAAACCGAATATTTATTCATTTAATTGATTTTAGTCAAGAATGGTATTGCATGATAAATTTAGTATATATAAAATAAATATTTTGTTATACTATAAGAAAGGAGTTATCTTCCAACAAACTCTGGCAGAGTATATAATAAGTTAATAATTGTTTTTATTGGAAGAATAAATAAATAAACATACCAAGGTTGTTTATAAAATATGCCTTTGAGGCTTAAACCGCTCAGATAATATTCAATAAATAGCTTTTGCAAAAAAACATCAAAATGAAACTTATAGATTAGTATGGCATTGGGACATTTCTCAATACATTCAATTAGAGTATTAGTAAAATTATTCGATGTTGAAGATGAATGAACTACCGACCTTGGAACCGTTTTTCGTGGAATTCATACATACGTAAATAATATGAATGTAGTTACGTAAATAGCATTTTTTTGCGTTGTAAGATTCATCTGAAAGGTGTCCACACGATATAGTAATAGTCTAGTAGTGTGTTTCGATCAAAATTAGGTAATGAAGTAGTAGGTTTGGTTTCTGTAGAAGACCAAGTACACCAATAGGACACAGATTTTAAGTGTTGGCAAACATTTAATGCATTCAAAATACATAATAATTTTATCATTACAATATTAAAACTGTTGCAGTAAAATGACCTCTGGGAATAACCCTATAATATCTAAAACCATATTCACCTATGCATTACTAAATAATTTATAATGATAACAAACTACGTACAATATTACAAAGCTGTATTTAAATTTCGTTGTAAATGACCCCTGGGAATTTATCCGTGAAAATCTAAAACGTGTATGCAATTTTTATATGAAATTACACGCTCCAAATATCCCACAATTTTAAAACAATGCTACGTCACATTTTAAACTACAGTAAAATCAATTTTTAAAATTGAATTCAATCCGAAAGTATATTCACCCATGTGTTATTCAATGTTGGGGTTAACGTATCTAGCATATAACCTTCTGTCTGTGACAATGACACACCCGTATCAAACTTGATAACAATCATTTGAATTTGAATTTATTATGGCCACTCTGGATGGAATTTTTATATGAAACTGCGGGAGAATATCCCACAATTTTCGAAACAATCGTCAACTTAGTTCGACACAAATGTGAAAAAATAGCATAATTATAATTTTTCCTCCATATTAATCTTGTATTTGTAGTGACAGATTAATAATAATTTTAATGACAGAACGAATGTATTATTTCGCGAAAATTGAATTGTAGGTTTTTGTCCTACAATTTCTGATATAATAGTCCACTTAGTTCTACAAAAATATAAAAAAAATCTTTAGAAGAATAATTAAAATAATTATTAAAAAAAACATTATAAAACGAATGTATCATTTCGCGAAAATTTAATCATTGTCTGTGTTTTGTTTCAGGTACATATTGGAGGAGGCTGTAAATAAACTTCGTTCATTCAAAGGTAAAAAAAAATCTGACTTATCGTAGAAACTTCGAGAAAATAATCGATAATTTTCTTTTTTGCTTTCAACCCCTTGTTCTATTTTTATGTGCGAAAAAACAATTTTCATTTTATATTTGTTACTAGCTTTCCGCCCGCGGCTTCGCACGCGTGGGCTATTAATTTCTGTATTTTTTAGAGGCGCACGACAAAAGTTTAGAAAAATTACGGTCGCAGAACCGCTCATATATGCGCATGTCTATAGTGTTTTTATAACTTTCTATGGAAATAGGTTTTACCAAAATCTCACAGCGCGCGCGCCTCTTCCAAATACAGAAAATTGTAGCACACGCGAGCGAAGCCGCGGGCGGAGAGTTAGTAATTTTTTGAAGGTTTTTGAGAATTTATTGAGTGTTTTACCGTATCTATACGTTAAGAGTATAAAAAGATATGACCGCAAGTCAACCAAAATCTCACATTGTCACGTGGTATGACATTTTCACGACTTTAGAAGACAAAAAACGCATTTAGAAACCTCTATTTTATTTTTAAAGACCTATCTTATGACATCAAATTTAATGATGTAATTGCCAATTAATTTTTTTACCCTCCGTTTACATGTATGGAGAGCCACCCCTAAAATTATTTTTTTCAAATAAAATGTAGCCTATAATTTGTACCTAATATTGATCTATCAGCATGTGAAATTTTATCAAAAACTGCCCAGTGGTTGTAACGTGATTGACGCACATACAAACAGATAAACAGACAAACAGAAAAAAAAATTCTAACCATGTTTTTGGCATCGCCACTTAACATCAGGTGGGATGGCAGTCAAACGTCTGCCTATATTTAATAAAAAAAAAATCTATAGAACATACATGTTGCATACCAATTACTCTTTTTGAAAAATATTCAATGTACAGAAATGGTTCGGTTACTGTTTTATTATATGTATAGATTTCTTGTTTACAAACACAATATACCCGTATTCTAAAGTTTTTTTCATTCGAACGTTCGTGTACGAAAAAATGTAGAGCCGTTCCAAATATACTTAAATTTTTCTTTCAATAATATATTTTAAGAATAGATACAATAGAAAAAAGATTTACATCTCTAAATCTAAAAGCTTTTACTTGGACTAAATGGACAATTTATCAATAAAAGTTGGAATTGAAAGAATTTAATTTGAAGTAAGTGAAATCACACGTGATGTAATCTCGTCTATGACTTATGACTATCATTTGTGAGTATTAAAAACTTGTATTACGCGTCACCAGGTTCCCTAAATCTACACTAATGTTATACCGAGGAAAACTTTGTTTATTTGGTTGTAATGTAGGTTAAGTAATCATCAAAAAAGCCTTTGATGATTGCTTAACCATACTTTACTTTTTTTTCAATCTCACGAATAGGCACTATAATATACTCGTAATTATTAATCTAGAAAGAAAAGTTATTACCAAAATCTTTAAATTGAGGGATTTACAACTAAGACACTTCTAAAAGTAAATCTAAGAATACTATTATCTGTCACTCAGATAAAACTAAAAAGACAAAGGGGTTTATCAATCAAAGTCTGCAATCGAAAGTATACAATTTGAAGTTAGCTACCCGAAATATAAGTCTTGAAGGTTCTTATAGATAATGCAATTCTAGTTTAAAAATAAATCGATGTAATTCCGTTTGTAGAATACGTATTAACGTAGCTATAACCAACGTATAATTTTTTTAAGAAAAGCATGCCTCTTAAATGAATATATTTTATACAATCAATAGTATTAAAGATAACCAAACAACAGCTATGGCTGGGTGCTAGTCTCATACATTACAACAAATTACTAAGAATATTAGACAATACCAAACATTGCATGAAAATAATTTGGTGCTTTGCGTTTTATTGTCACGAATAGGGACCCTATACTAATTAATCTAGAACGAAAAGTTATTACTAAAGTACTAAAATCAAGTAGACACTTCTTAAAGTGTATCTAAGAACACTATTATCTCTCGCTCAGATAAAACTAAAAAGACAAAGGGGTTTATCAATCAAAGTCTGCAATCGAAAGAATACAATTTGAAGTTCGCTACCCGGTGAAGAAACTTAACGTCTAGAAAGTTCTTATAGATAATGCAATTCTAGCTAATGGCGGTGATAAATCGATGTGATTCGGTTTGAAATAGACGTAATATTGGTGATTTTTAATAGAAGATAATATGCAATCCACATTTGTTTCACCACTATACTTATATATCTAAAATACGTCTCGGGAACTTTCCCACCAAAAACATTTAATGAATTCATTCAAATACATTTATTAAATTATTATGTATATAGTATGTTTATCTATGTCTATCTGTCACCTAGTTTCCATAGTACAAGCATTGCTTAGTTTGATATTAGATGGCGTAGTTTTCAATGTCCCTGATTGTCCCTTATTTACTATTATTATTATTCTTAAAAAAAAAATAAAAAGAACAGAAAAAAAAATTCTTTAAGTAACAATATGTTTAGGATTTTGAAAATACACTAATTCATACTTAATATGTAAAAAGGTTAGGAATTGTATAAACAGAAATATAATAACTTCAGCGTCTAGAAAATTCTTAGATACAATGTATTCTACTGGCTAAAAGGTGTTATAAATCGATGTGATTTAGTTTCAACATGTAATACATTTATATGATAGAGGGAGTAAAGATAGGGGACTTCGTATTAGTTAAAAACGTCAGCGTCTAGAATGTTCTTAACGTAGATAATGCAATTCTAGTGGCTAGTGGCAGTGATAGATCGTTGTGATTCGGTTTGAAGTAGATGTAATATTTTAACCTTTTTCTTTAAGTCAAGAGTCTCGTGTAAAATAGTTAAGGTATATTTAACAGATACAAAAAATTTCAACACATTAAAATGCTTACTTGATTTGTGGAAAATCCTTTTACGTAATAATTTCATGGAAAAAAATATAATTAAAATCTTCATCCCGATTTTGTTACTCTAAAAAATTAATACCGGAAATAATAAATTTTAATTTTCTACATTAATAAAAACCTCCTCTTTTTTTGAAAGTCGGTAAATAAAAGATTTAATTAAAACTAAGAATATATATGTAGAAGGGATTAGAACGATTTATACAAGACTATAAAATAAACGATCAAAAATCCGTTATAAAATACAAATATTTGGTGAGATAATGTACACTAGAATTAGACGAATCATATACATTTTAGAACATAGCTTAATTAATCTGTATTTTGACCCCAAAGACATATACAAATTTATTACTAAAACTAAGGCCTGTATTTTAGAATCCTTTTCATTACTCATCGTTACTATTGTCAGTGCCAGGATACTACTATTTTATATATTTATTTAGGGGCCCTGGTGACCCATAACACAATACGTAACGTTATTACTACTTATTTCGGGCACCACTCTCTCAAATGATAGTCATAAGTCATAGTCACGAGAAATAAATAAAACTATTATTACTATAGATATAACTATAAAACACATAATAACGTGCAAAATACCAATACATAACGTAATATAAGGTTCCTTTGATGGCGCCTGTAACGTATCTCTGGGTAACACTCGTGCTTATCGCGAAATTACAACAGATATTTACGTTGCCGTATAAAGAAATAATTTACGCGGGAAAGCTTATTTGGGTGGAGCGAGTTATGAGCGAGAGCGGGTACAGAAAAGCGTTTTTTGAGTTATATACAGTGTAAAATTTTGGCCCATTTTCTAATTTACGCTTCCAACTCAGATGGATTAACTCAGTTCTCTCAAAAGTTTATTTCAATGATTTTTTTGTCTTGTACTTGAAAATCGATAAAATAATAAACCTATAACATTTTAAAAGTCACTTGAAATGAATAATAATATTAAGCAGTAAGTTTTCCCAATACCATATCCTGTTTTACCCCTTTTTTAATTTTCCATCATGAATCCTCTACTTATCTCCTCCCCTTCCTTCAAGCCTTCAAGCATCTACGACTCTTTGATTTCATGGGATGCGGTCAGTCACATAACATCAGGTGAACCGCATGCCCCACTTGCCTATTGTATCGTAAAAAGTGAAATAGTGGGGTCTAATTATTTTTTTCTACACATGTCATAAAGTAAATAAAAAAATTAAACAGATAGAACGTATAAATAATTTAAAAAAGCTTCCTAAAATGCATTGTTCATACATTTTGTAACTTAGATATGATTAGATTCGTTCAAGAAAAAAAAAATAATACCATATTTATTGCACTTGTACCACACTATAAGAAGCTCCAAGAAAAAATGACGGTGTTAGCGTCGACAGCCCGTTAGGTGAGATGTGATCGAGTGGCGTGACTGTCGACTTTGTACCACCCCGCGGGGCGCGAGTGGCAGCGGGGAATGGTACCGAAAATAACACAGCCAAATGTATTTATAAAATGTGCTTCATTTTAAATTACGTAAGTATCTTAACAGGCATTCATTTCTTACAATAGATAAGTACCTAGGATAGGCTAAAAAATACGGTGTTTAGACCATATACTTTCTCTGGATAGATGTCCTTCCAAAGACTATGAATTATTATTGAATGTGTTATGTTGATCTATTATATATAGCTATTTATATTTTAGTGTAAAAATAAATTAAGCAACTGATTCCAACAATACACCTGCCACTAGGCATTTAATATAAGCGTTTCAGCTCATACTAATATGTAAAGAAAATAACTTCGCGTTCCACTATAGCTCCATGCCTAATGCTACGCAGTCATAAGCGGGGATATTTTGTATTATCTACTTCTCTGGCATGCTTAATTTCTTAACATTCAAGTGATTTTGAACAATAACAAATACAAAGCCATTAATGCCCAGTTCCTATAAAAATAAAGCGAGTCATTTTACTTACGGACAGTTATCCTACGAGGTGTAAGCCTATAGCGTATCTCAAATAAACGTGGCGTTAACATAACCACCAAAACTTGGTTCCGATTGGACGACTATAACCGCTCGTTAGTGAAAACGGTTCGTATGTTTCACTATAACGTTCTAACGTTAATAGGGGCCTAAATCGCCTCTGCTAAGAAGATCGTAACCTCTTACACTCCCACCGCACCCCAACGCGTAGTGCTACGCAGTCATTAGTAGGAAAAATGGCGGATAGGCGGATATTTTGTCTATTTCTCTAACACGCTAAATTGTTTCTATCGTGCACGGCCACCTAACTAGATCACGTTAATAAATATTTCTTTTCCTTTGTTTCGTTTCGCATTTTATGTTTGTGATAAACAAATGATAAAAATGTTACATTTTTTTCTATACAGGGTGATTTTTATATTATATATATATTATATTTATATATAATATTATTTTTATTTGTATAGGAACAATGAATATTGTTTATGAATAAAAAAAATGTAAAAAGGAAGAGGCAGAAAGGTTTATTAAATGATCCAGTTTTGGTTTAAATGACTTTACAATTAAGCATAAAGGAATACAAATACCCACAAACTATGCTTAAATATAGCTCGGTTTGGTTTGATAATTTCGGAACTTTTGGGATTATTTGTAGAGCGCACTTTTTTAGAATGTTGAAATTAATGTTTTATACTAAAATTTTATTCATATTCAATCTTGCTTGCCTTTCAGAAGCTTACTTATTTTAATATAAAAATATTTATTGAAATTGGCTTGGCAACTTAATCATAATTATTAATCATAAAAAATATAGTGCACACATGTGTTAAAACAATCAACTTTAGTACTTTGCATCTATAATAATTTGTTTACACTTCAACACCGATATTAGCACGCAATTGAAACATGAAGATGTAATAAACATTTAGGTCATTCAAACAGCTGCGAGTTGCGCTTGCGCAAGTGGGTCGTAATTGTGAGGGTATTTTACACATAATCAGAATTTTATGTTGTGTGTATCACGAGTTACGTAGTTTCCTTTTTTTACAATACACGTTTAATACGATATATAAAATAAGTATTGATATCGGTGCGTGGACACAAACCTAAAACGATAAAATAAGGTATATGAATCTTATGATCCAAACTATGGTATCCTTGTAATATATTCATTATTCAATTTTATTTTATTCATTTGTACATATTTGGGAAGAAATTGACACTGACAATACAATTCTTACAAGGTCGGATACCAGGAACTATATGATACGCTTATACGATATATTGGATGCAAATACATAGATGTATCCTTCTGTTAGAATGAGAAAAAGGAGGGAGTATGTATATGTATGAGAATGTATGTATGTTACACTTTCATGCCAAAACTACTGAACTGATTATGATAAAACTTGAAATACATATAGGTAAGGGTTCAAAATAGCATATAGTAGGTACTAGTAGCATATATAGGTACTTTAAATCCCGGAGTTGCCACGGGATCACCGGAGAAACGGCGGGGGTGACTAGGTCTTCGCATAAAATCGTATTTTTTCTCACCGATCGTCTTAAAGATAGTTACTTTTTAAACAAGCCTGCTTGCTTACTCAAATATTGAATCCGTGTATTATGAAACTATACATATATCATATTATGATATTACATCAACTGTTGACACTTCAGACAATAGCCAATAATGGTAGGCGTCATTATAAACAGTGACCTGATTATTAGCTAAGTACTATACAATTCATGAATTGATTTAGTGTTGATAGGAATTGAATTACGACAGAAATGTTGCTAAGTAGGCACATTAAAGAATTCCACAATTTTTATAACTCATTACAACAATTACTATTTTTGCAGTAAAATATTGATGTAATATCCTGATGAACTTTTCTTAAAATAAAAAAAAAATCAAAACAGTCCAGAAATTTTTAAGTTCGTGAATTTCAAGCAAACAAATTTATTTTTATACTATTTTTATGTACCTTGAAAACTATCACCTGTACAGTGGGATAATATTTTTGATATTTCTTATAGTTTTTAGTTGCCAATGGAAAACTCACTCTGTATTATACAGATTTGTCCAAAATATCCTTAAATTACCACCTTATTACTCTTTGCTCCTCACCTTATGAAAGAAAGAAAGAAAAAGACATTTATTCAGCAGTACAGATGATGCCCAGTGGTTGCCTGGTAGAAATCACTGCTTAGTGATATGGCCGCCGTTTATACTGTGTCTCTTTAATGTTTTATTTCTTTCTACGTGCGTTCTGTATTTATGTTAGTATAATAAAGAGTAATCTATTATATATATTCGTGGAGGTCCAGGCAAGGTTTAAACGGTGAGAAAATATGAAGAAATTGTAAATAGAATAGAAAAAAACCACAAATATATTTTTCCATACAAATAGTTCATGTCTGTCAAATACGTCACTTTCAAAAATGGCGGTATGAAGTTCACCGGATCAGTTAGTAAATAAATAAATTATATTAAAATGTTGTATTTAAGGGTTGTGAAAAATACACCCTGTATAGTCCACGGTATCCCTGCCAAATTGAGTTGTACATTGTACAATACAATGCGATAATATTAATTTAGGACAAATAGGACGTTCAGTGCCCACGGTGGAAATTATACGGGAGCGACCTCTGTCCGTGTTTCTGTTATCCTTGAATGCGTAATAAGTGGAATTTTCATTGAGTACTTTTTACCCGACTGTGACGGAAGGAGGGTAATGTTTTTCGAGTGTTTGTATGTATATCCATTTTTTTGGCACGCCGTATAGCCTAAACGGCTGGCGCTGGACGAATTATGACGTATGAGGTGTTATTGACATAGACTATAAAATTTTTTAAAATGGCCCTGGGAAATTAAAAAAAGAAAGGGAAGGATTGATTTTTTATAGGTAACGCAGTCGGGTTTTTTAAAGATATCTGTCAATTTTTTACGGATTTTTGGAAATAAATTTCCAATGTAATCTTTCTGAAACAATGGTGAATTCTTGCAGTCTACCTTATTTACCTATAATTATACTATGTGATATTAAGTGATCCTAATCACTCATTAATACTTGTGACCAGAAGTGGTGCAAGTGCTTTCCCAACCTCAAGAAAAAAGTAGAAACTGTTACGATAAATATGCAAGCAATTTTTTGTTTAGTACGTCGCGGACATAATTGTACTGCGCTACAGTTACCATAAATTTTTCCTCATTATAAACATATTAGTTGACACTGTACAAGTGGAAAATATAAGAGAACGCCTTGTACATGATCGGGGCATTTGCCTACTTACTCAAACTATTGAAGATTTGAAGGTCAAAAATTTACTGGCTCGTCTCCAATTATCTTTAACGTCTTTCTGAACATAATAATAATTTATTTATTCAATAAGACTACATGGACTCATAAACAAAAATATGACAAGAAGACATTATAAAAGAAAGAATAGGTGCATTCACCATATACTCTTTATAGATGAGTAGATGGTGAATGCACCTATTCTGGATTGAAGGTCAAAAACTAAGCCAAACTTCAATCTTCTCTAACGACTTTCAGAAACAGAAAGACTATAAATTTCAGTCTTCGAATTACTCGTAATCCAGACCTTGATAAAGGCGTTAGGCCATTGCTCTAAGCTCTAGAAAATTTATACATTACCTCGTTTCTGCCCTCCGTGACCTGTTCGACCTGGAAGATGAAGTCCGTCAACCTTAGGATCTATGTAAGGTCTTGCTACATTTATGGATATCTATTTTGACGTTTTATGGCAACGATGATAGAATTATCTGTAGCATCATATATTTGGTTAAAAAAATCTTAAAAAAATCCTATTTAATTTATAATTTATAATTAAATAGGATTTCTTTTTCTTGTAAATGTTTGGATTTTGTTAATTACGAAAATAAAAGAAAACACGTAAAATACGCACGAACGTTTTTGATAAAACTTCGTATTCAGATAGGCTATTAACTGAATTTGGTAATTTAATACTTTTTATTGATATAAAAATGAAGAAAGTAGTGTATTTATAAAAAACATTATTCAAAATGTTAATATAATAATATGAAAGGATTTTTAATTTATTTGAAGACTAGTAGCGCTTCACGGAATCGAAATCACGCGTACATTTTACATTTTGTACACCCGATTGAAAAGTTAAATTAAATAAAAAAAATAACTCTTTCTGTGAATCTATATAACACATTGACCCACAATCAACAAAAAATCAAAACAATATCACTCAACCATCAAAATATGAAAAATAATAATATTGAAAATAATCCATTTTGCTGTTAGCTCCGTAAATAAAAGTTTATTGAATCTTTTAACTCGGCTTTTATTAGCTCAAAAAGCTTGTTTATTGCGAACTTTACGTTTTATTAAAAAGCTAGCTTCGGCACACGGTATTGGATGGAAAATATTGTGAAATATTGAATACAGGCTGCGTCTTAAGGGTGCAATAATGTGAAACACTTTCGTATTATTTTAGACAAATAAGTCCAGAAAATTATTTATTTTTTAAATACTAAAATATTGGTAAACACAGTACAGTACATAGGGCGGCCTAATCTCTAAGTAGTGAAAGTGATAGAGATTTTGATTGTATCAAATATAATTAAGATATATCACAAACGAGTAGTTCGGAATTGGTTATTTGAGGTAATTTATAATAATATGATATCAATATGTTAATACGGTTTTTTTACCCGAAAATGTAAAAAGCACAAAGTACCACCCTGATATTCATTAATAAAAATAATTTGACGCCTTCAAAATTATATACATAAATTTTACTTTTTTAATAAAATTAGGGCTCTATCTTTGGACAATATTTTTGATATATTTATTTTATATATCAATATTAGAAAGATGATAGATTTGTTTTGTTTGTTTGTTTGTATTAAATACGCTCCGAAACTACAGGACCGATTTGGATGAAATTTTGTACAGAAATTCTTTGAAACCCCAGGAATTACATAGGATAGTTTTTATCCCGAAAATCCTACGGGATCGGTATATATACGCGGAGGAAACCGCGGTGATAGGCTAGTAAGTCATAAATTGAAATTGATTCATATATTTCTATAACAACCTAAAAAACACATTAAAAACAAAACTCGAGAAAAACACATCAACTCGACCTAAAATTCATTACCAGAAGAAAATTCGCGCCCAAATTTGCAATTCGAATAAAATTGCCGCTAAATCTTCAATCGCAGCGTCAAAGGATGAAGCCTCACAAAACCTTTGTAGCTGACAAATAGAAAATAGACGTAAGTTTTTTCTGAGGCGCGAAATTGGCGTTGTTGTTTTGGGAATTTCGCTTTGATATACTTACGAATATCGTATTGTTATTGCAAGACAATTGTGTACATGTAGCAAAATAGTTTGAATTTAAAGGGTTTGGGATTGTGTGATATAGTATTTATTTTTTGTAATAGCCTGATACATAAATCAGTGTATGTATGTAGTGTATTTCCTTCATTTTTCATACCTACAGAGATGCTAGGCATACAGTGGTTTTAACTCGTGTGGCGTCGGGTTAAACGTGTATTGCTACCCCATTTCTAAGAAGCGACAAAGGTTAAATCTGCTGCTTAACATACTCCTCTCTCTTAACTTCCCATCTTAATCCTCTCCCTATACCCTTTCCTTGCCTGAAACCGGCGAAGCATCTGCGAGACTTTGCGTTCATAGGCTACGGTCAGTCACTTAACATCAAGTGAACCGCATGCTCCGTTTGCCTGGTCTAGCTTAAAAAAACAGACATAGACGCGTAATAATTATATGATATTGACTGTTGATACAGACTGTTGCAACGTAGCCTGAGATTTCGTGTGGGTGGAAAATGTCTAAGATTCTTCTTGGAGCTTCTAAAAACTTCTGTACCGATCTATTTTGTGATAAATAAGGAATTACTTGTTAAGTACTTATTTTACTTTAATACTAGCTGTGCCCACGGTTTCATCCAATAATTAACTAAGTGCTTGATAACCGTTAACTGAAAATCAGTATCAAAATCAGTTGGAGATTTTATTCACCAGCCTATGCTGATAACCTTTTTGCCATCGCGCCACCCATTAAAGTGTATTCCTATCTTTATAAAAGATTTCTTATTGTAATTGTCAAAACTTATAACCTCCTTAATGCATCTGCTTAACAAAATTAGATGTACTTTATAAAATGTATCATTTATTTTCGATAATGAATACTAAACAATCACAATAACTTCCGCTTTATAATGGAAAAGGAATCCTGGTGTTTCCTCTTTTTCCGTACTTTATCCCTTATTTTCTTGTTCATCCCTTTGGTATCGATAGCTGACAATAATTGACATCAGGTGAGCTGCATGATCCCTGGCTTTGCGATCAGGAATCAATCTGCCTTTTATATATTTGTTGGGTTTTACATCAACAATTCTCCGATGGGCCCAAATATTGATATTATTCTAACAAAATACATCAATATAATGGTTAATTCTTTGGAGAGTGGCTTGCCTGATCTTTGGCGGTTGTGTTAACTATTACTAACACCCGTATTCTAAGAAGTTACCTTTATTTTGTTTCCACTCGTTAAATATGACGTATGACGAATTTCAATTGAAAATTAATAACATAGAAACATAATATTTTAATAAATAGACCGAACGAATGGAGGTGTTAATTATTCTCCGAAATTTTCATAACGTGAGCGGACGTGAGTTAGTAGAGTTCCGACTCAGAATGTAAATTTCCGTTGACAGAGGTTGAGTGAAGTCGAGGACCGTATTAGAATACGGCTGTAAAATTCTGCTGTCCGTCTGCTTGACTCCAAGCTACAACTGTTGAGTAGCGTGGTGTAGCAATAAAGGTCTTCTTCAATTAATACTTATTTATTTTTGCAATGTTATTCATACAAAAGTTGGAACGCTACTGCCTTATACTTGCGGTGAGGAATAATGTGGAAACACGAACATAATATACAAGGTATGCTCAGCGTATATGTGTGTCCCTACACCTACTAAACCGTGATAGCTAAGTAGTTGGAATTTTCATAGATAATAATTGCTGTCACTGCTTCATAGACAAATACCCAAAATTAGCCTATTTTGGTTTTTCCTGGTCATAGATAACTAGCTGAGCCCCTGGGTTTCATAATATGAGGACATAGTCCTTTGTCGGGTTTCAAACTATATTGCTACAAAATTTCATCCGAATTGGTTCAGTGGTTTTTCGTGAAACAAACATACATACAAACTTTCGCATTTATTAGTACGATTATAACAACAAGTTATGAACACTTGAGCACGTGAGCTATAAGAACTCAACCCATCCATCTTCCAGTTTCCTGCAGATGCCTTTAACGAGTTCAGTTAACAAACACTTACATGCCCTGCTTATTTCTAACTTCGATCTAGTTTATGTAAATGTTATTTAAAAAAGCGTATAGACATAGCTATCTAGTTTCTAGACACGAGCTTTGCTTTTTTGGGACTAGATGACGTAGTGTTAAATGTCCCTGAATATTTATTTATTTTCATGTATTAAGAAGAGGTCATATTTATTATATTTATTAAGAATGATAAAACTAACGTCTGTTACAGACTGATTTTTACCGTTTTTTTTTAATCCGTCAATGAAAATGTGTGATATTCTTTTTTGCTGTTTAATTATAATTATGTTATAAATATACTGAATCTGATAATAATATCATCATAACTGATAATTATGTTTTAAATATACTGAATCTGATAATAATATCATCATAACTGATAATTATGTTTTAAATATACTGAATCTCTACTATACATACATTGACTTGAAAAAGGTATCAATTAGACTTCTTAGCAATTTTGTAATATGTCGATAAATATTTAACCTGAAATTTTTACCATTTAAGTTGCTTAAATAAAGATTTAAATATTCAGGAAACCCAAGAATTTCCAGCGCCCTGGTATCCCACATACATCCTACTTATCTTGTAACTGTGAAAATTTGGATGTTTGTGTTTCAATCACGTCATATAAAATCAACAGATTTTCATGAAAATCCCATTACAGTTAGGCTATTAATTACTACTTTAACGAGCGAAGCAGAAGCAAGTAACCTATATTTTATTTCAATCCAAATACATTTAAATAACGTTAATATTACAATAATACGCATTACATAGCTAAAATACACCCAGTCCATTTAATTTCCTCGACACAAATGAATAGGAATTTCTTTCATACTTTTCCACGCGTGAACACACTCTACGTAACGAAATTTTTCGTCTGAAGCAAAATCTAATTTATCGTACGTAATTGTCAGCCAAGACAGATTATTTAATATCGCAATGTATTACGAATATAGATATATATTTAATACGCTTTTATTATGGATATTAAATATGAAAACCTTCGTAAAACTATTAAGTGGAAATATCTTGTTATCTAAATACCTAGTTACTAATAGTAATCTATATTTTATTATTATAAAGGTTAGGTGACTAATTGTTAGATTAGACCTAGAATACGTGTGACACTACCCCATTTCTTCCCGTGGGTGTCGTTAAAACAGAGGGTAATTCTGCTCCATAACATCTTCAGCGAGCGAGGCTCGGAGGCCTGTATATCTATCCCGTTCCTCCTCCATCCTGTTCCACTCCTCTCCCAATTTCCCATCATTAATCATCTCCTTATACCTTTCCCTTCCTTCAAGAAGGCAAGTCATCTGCGCCACTTTGATATCGTAGATGTTCATGGACTGCGGTCAGTCACTTAACATCAGGTGAACCGCATGCTCCACTTGCCTGCTGTAACATAAATGAAAAGATGGAGTACAGTGGTAAATATTCAATTCATTATTTCTATTAATATTATAACAGAGTAAGCTAGTAATTAACGTACGAAAGCTTATATATTTCAGCTAATTTTATATATTTCAGTCTAATGGAACGCGACAAAGAGGTCGTATCCCAAGGGAGGTTTAATTGAAGGATGGGCTGAGTATGGCGTAATATTTGCGATCTATCGTGGCTTATTTGGGACAAATGACTGTCTTTTAGCATTAATTTCGTTTTATGTTTCCCCTTTAACGTTAGTTTATCTATACGATAGCGCGTTCGGTAACTGTGACAATGGAGAATGTTACTAGGTATGCCAAATAGGTTGAAAGTTTGTTACAGTATAGCTTGTACCTATACAAATACACTGTTTTTTGTTGCAGTCAAAAATACCAAGTAGTTTTCATTTTATAAGCTTTTAAACTTTCGAGTTCCGCTAAAGTCACGTGACCGCTTGTGACGTCACAAAACAGACGTCGCGTGGGCCGCGCTACTTCGCAGCAACTACAATACGTGTGGGGAGCGCTATAGCGAGCGCATGAGCTGTCTGTTTTATGACGTCACACCGCCGCAATCGCCGCGTCGGGCGGTTACTATTTGTTTTGCTTATAAATCAAAAACTAATTGACGTAACAAAATAATTTTTTCAACAGTATTTTTTAGTTAAAAAAAAACAATATGAAAAGCTAAAAATCAAAATTTGTTAACATTATTCATTGTGTTTCTGAGCAACGCTTCATGGTCAAATTTCGTCTGAAATTGTCTGATAGTTAACTTTAATGATTCCATTACCATTGACAGTTTAACTAAAATACTCAAAACTGATGAAATACAATTAATGATTCAAGTATTATAATATATTTGGAGACATCTTTATATAATAAAAATCTGTCAAAAGACATTTTTTGTATTTCCCATACCTTATAAAAGGATTTGTATTTAGCTGATGTATTGCTTCATCAAATACGCATAAATGCCAACAACATAAATTATTATATTATATTTCATTGTACAATATAAATAATGTAGAAGAACGGATAACATTTAATACTTACTTTTATCCTAATATCGTAATACAATATTTTCTATAAGAAAAACGTAAGACGAATGCAATTAAATAGACCCGCAATAAATATACCTAAACTACAAATAATAATAATAATCGGAGTATGTTTTACTTAATTTTATAAACATATCGAAATACAATTATTTCCATTCATCCCAAGAAAAACCTTAAATACTCATAATAAAAATACAGACGCACAATATACAAAAAGTCTAATAATATTAGAATTGTAGGCAGAACGTACATCAAACAAGGCAAATATAAAGTTTAGTAAAGTGCCGGACACAAGTTCCCTTGTCCGACAGAAAGTTACAGACAATAAAAAATCCTATATTAGTTGTAAAAAGTTGACCCCCGAGCTCCCAAAATTGACAAGAATGGCCCAACTTCTGACTTACTTTTGGGATTTTTCAACCTTTATTGGGTCTTGGGCTTTTAACTTTTCTATGATTATAATTAAGTTTAGGTCGCTTAAATTTGATGAGGGTAGTGTCACGTCCCTTTTGCTGTTTATAATCGTTTAAATCTTCCAAGTAGTTTCTTAAAGAGTCTGATGAGCATATAATCGTTTATTTCAGTCTTTTTATGTATGATGAATATAGTATTAAACGAAAAATGTAAACTGATATCTTTTGATGATAATTATATGATAAATTTCATGTCAATTTGCAATACCTAAAAAGGTGCAGACTAAGTTTGAAATACTGGGAAATATGTAATTATGTAATCCATTATTAAAATTACAAATTATGTAAGCCAAATGTATGAAATAATTATGTAATCTTTCATACATTTGGTAAGAAAATAAAAACGTTGACTCTTTTGTTTTGCTCTTCATCATTCACCACTTCATACTCAAAAATTCCAAAATCTTTGTAAGCTGTAGATGCTCTATTGCTCTTTGTAAATTATACCTTTTATATTTGATGGTCAGTATTGTTCAATATAACTTACGATTATTGATTGAATTATTATGTATCTATTATCAATGACCCGATTGGCGCAGTGGATATAGCAATGGTTTATAACGCCGGAGTTGGTTTGATTCCCACGAGTAGAAAATTATGATATGATGAACATTGTAACTTTCTAATATCTGGGTGTTAATGTAGAATAGAATAGAAAATATTATCATTCATGTAAACTTTTTACAAAGTACTTATGAAAAGTCAATTGTTTAATTTGTATGTTTAAGTGTGTCTATCAGTTATCTACTTTCCATAGTACAAGCTTTGCTTAGTTTGGGACTAGATGGCGTTGTGTTAAATGTCCACGAATTTTTTTTTTTGAGCTGTACAACTCACAAAATTTGCCTAATTTTTCATGAAATAATGCTCGGCGGTTCTGGGTTGTTAATCTTTCAACAACTCTATTTTATTCATCAATTCCATTATCAGAAATGACTTCCTGTTATCTCGAAAATCAATTAAAATCCCTTCGGAAGTTTTATAATGAATCATTAAATAAATTCAATTAAACATAGTGAATAGAAGTTGTTCACAAAGGGATGTTTCTACCAATTTATTTGTCTTTTGTTTCGTTGTTTCAGATTTATTGTTTTGTTACAAGTTAAATACGATTCTCTTTAATAACTTTTAAGATTGATAATGCTTGAATAATAGTAACAATTAGGCTTATAAATAGACAGAGCCATTGATGAACATTTGAAAATGAAAGTATTCTGAGGTTTGATTTACTTTTGTAACAGTTACTAACTAGCATTGCTTACAGCAGGGATGGCGAACCTTTTTAGGCACGTGATCCATCATATAATTAATTATGCACTGAAAAGTGTAGCAACTAAGTATTTCTACTTATGCTTATAATAATATTCACTAACTATTAACTACCTGATCCACGCGGCTTCGCTCCCAAAGCATAATATTATACGTATATATAGCCTATGTTACTCGTGGATAATGTAGCTTTCGAATGGTGAAATAATTTTCAAAATCGGTCCTGTAGTTTTGAGCTTATTCATTACAAACGGACAAAGAAGCAAAGAAACAAACAAAGTTTTGTTCTGTATAATATTAGTGTAGACATATAATTTTATTGTGTCATAATAGAACTATACATTTTGACTCTACATTACATCGATCTAATCACATTTGCCTTTACATCAACAGTTATAGAACAGTGACGTCACAACGTTACGAAAATCTAGATTAAGTTATGCAAACATTTCTTTATATGACCCTGATAGTAACCACTTCATATTTAGCGAAAATGAACTCTATTTACTAAAAAATAAGTCTCATTTTCGATATAGATTCACACTTTCACTGACCACTGCCAATGTCACTCTATTTTCTCCGTATTATACAATTACGTAATACCAGCACGTGAAATAATCGATTATTTTTAGCACTGATTCGATTATATATTCGATTCGATTCGATTATACATCCGATTCGATTCGATTATTCGTTATCGCGTTATACTGGTAATTGAGGCTTGTGAATATTTCATTAAAAGGGAATTTCTTTGTGCCATGAATTTTTCTATTTGAACCTTTACGTGGAGTATTTTTACTGGAATTGACTTGAATATTCAATATCAAACGTTCCTTTTGTTTTATTTCTTATGAAATGAATGATTGAGCATAAAAATATAATATTTATCTCAAAAGTAGCTTAATAGGTATTTTTAGAAACTAATAAAGGAGCTTTGTATAATTATGTCTAATGTAATAGAAATGTATTCTATACAACTGGCCAATTAAAGAACCAGTTATAGTTATACTAGTTATAGTTAGTCAGTTAACAACAAATTCTATGCAATGGCATAGAACAGGATGGGAAAGGAATGCCTCTCCCATCCTGTTCTACTCCTCTCCCAACTTAACATCATTTATCCTCTCCTTATCTCCGCTTTCTTTAAGCCGACAAGGCATCTGCGTCACTTTGATGTTATAGATGTTTATTAACTGCGGTCAGTCACTTCACATCAGGTGGACCGCATGCTCCACTTGCCTACTATAGCAAAAAGTCTCAAAACTAATAATAATGATTGCGTGTACAAATGTTACATGATATATTTGGTCTCGATGCAATATATCATTTTAGATATATACATTATAATAACAATTATTAATAAACTCTTAGGTATAAATACCTCCACTATTACGTATGAATAGAAATTATTTCTAAATGTATCTAATTACTAGGAAAATAAGTGACGTCACCGTATTTATTAATGAATTCAATCACGAATTCTGAAGTCACCGTGGAAGTTCATACCATCACATCATACATCCTGTTTTGTTTGAACTCTCTTTTATTTATATTCCTAGAAAATGTAATTGTTATTTTATTAGATTTTCCTCCGTGTGTTACAATTTATGTTAAAAGAACTTTATTCTCAAAAAAACGTAAATATAACAGTTTGGTTTTAAAATTAAAATTAAATATTTAAATTAGTTCGTCAGGGCCACACAGCTGACAGTGGCCACCAATGCATTCAAAATATTTTACATATCATTTAGGATAAATTGTTTCAGATGTGTTTTGAATGCAATTTACCATTATAAAGTGATCATCCTTCCATAGTAATATATATGTCAAATCTTTCAGGTAAAAATTAATGAATAGATTTGGATGATAATGATAATTATGATGATGATGGAAATGATAGGCTACAGTTAATTACACAATTATTTTGACCTAACACCTATATCATTAAACTATGAATTTATACTGTTCAATATTCTGCGAGCAAAGCCGCAAACCTGGTGATTTTATAAATTATAATATTTATTAAACATCTTTAATTAAATTAAGAACAATGTTTTAATACTTTTGTGATATTATCTTTTAATCTAATCGGGAACAAAAATATTTACTTCAAAATGTTTCGTTCATTTGGATTTAATAAAGCCTGATAGATAATTTTCTATCGTTAAAAACTACATTGTATTAAATAACCGGTCTATAATTTATTGTAATAAAAATTTATAGCTCACGCGAGTTCAGGGATATGGGAAAATTGTATTTTTTTAAAGTTGAGAAATAGACATAATGACCTGCCATTAGATTTTCCCGTTTTGATAAGAAAACTTATAGTCCCAATGATATACAACAATTATTTAATATTATATTAATTGTATAGTAGTAGGAATCATGTATTTTTGATGATAATCCAGATAAAAACCGAATATTCTAGAAATAGTGCCCTCTCCCCTGGACTAAGCGATTTATTCCAATCTGTTCATCCGGTTTTGCGTGATAGAGTAACATTTAAACACCGATACCTTGATGAGCGTATAAATATTTCAAACTGCTACAGTGACTGATACTTTTTCGTGACCTACAACATCTTATTAGAAAAAAAATATACCTAAAAAAAAATATGATAAAATTCCCATTTAAACACTGATACCTTGATTTCTTTCGGATCCTAAGATCAGCGGACTGTGATTTACAACATAATTTTTTTACAAGGCGATTGTGTCCTACTGCTCGCATCTCCGAATTCGCGTAAGAGGCATCATCTTCACTTTCTAGAAAAAAAATATAGCTAAAGAAAATTATAATTAAATCCACGTTACGTAATCGCGAAGCTCTCTGCGGGAGGGGTTATTTACAAGCAGCTCAAAATTTTACGACAGACAGAAGGTACATGAACTTACAGATCATTTTACTAGATGAGCCCAAAAAAATGGATTAGAGACTATTCTCATAGTATATCGAGGAAAATTCTGATTGTTTGTTTACATTTAAAATGCTCTGAAAGTACTGGACCGATTTGATAATTGTGTTACCATGAGAATCTTACTCCTATCGATTAATGCTGCAAGTAAGAAAGAAAAAGTTTGATTATTTAAGTATCGGTTCATGTATTGAGATTGGGGTATAACGATACCTTAAAATCTTAATCAATACGACATACTCTGCGAGAAAAAAAATTAAGCACCTTAATTAGCATATATATTATTCAACCTCTTTCAGTGACTGATATTCTATCCGATCCTAAGCTCAACAGAATGTGGCCTCTCTTCTTCAGAAAGTCAATTTTTCTTTGCCGGGGATAGAACCCAAGACTGGAGCAATGAGGTTTTAAATATCAATGTAAAACGAGGCAACTAAAGCCATTGACCCTTATTTAAATTTCACATTAATATATTCCGCTTGTAAATCATCTCCCATGATAATAATGTGATTGAAAATAAGATTAACTCAATTCCGCAATTTCATTTCGCAGAATTTGGGAATAATTCAAGCCTTCAAATATAACCTCAAAAAACATCTTTTATCGGAACACACGTTTCACACTTAGTCGCACAATCATATGACGAACACCACGCGCGTCCTCTGTTTCTATGTTTGCACTATTTCTATTTATATTTATATTACAAGTATATTTATCTATCCATATATCTGTTCACGTATTCATTTTAATAGTATAATATATAAGTATTTATTACGTTTTATAATAATATCTTATTAAATCTATAGTTTTATTTTTATTATTTCTGACACTCCAAACGTATTTGTCAATTTAGGAGTCACTGAAAATCAGCGCTGCAAAAGCCCCAGGGCACTGCAGCACATGCTGAGTGACTACCTAGTTTGGGCCCGTGACAATACCGTACAGCACCAATTTAGTTTTAAGTCTTAGTTTTAATTGTTATTTATAAGGTACGGTTTGTTTATGGTTCAAATAAATTTTTTTTCTTTCTTTCTTTCTTTCTTTCTTAATTGTGAAAGAGGAATTAACATCGCTTCAACTTTATCATTCCAAAATATCAACTTCAATCAGTTTAAAGTATATTTTACAGTTAACCACTCGCTGAAACCATGTTTCTGTGGATAAAATGCATTTTTTTTATTCTTTATCCGAGCAGATAAAATGTTAATAATGACCCTTAAAGATTTAATTTTTAACCATACAATAATAACAATATGGTTGTAGTTAAACTTAACAAAGAGTAGCAGACCTCCAACATATTTTTTTAGTATTAATATGTGTTATATCCTCGACAGCTAAAATACATTTTACAGCAATAAAATAGTGGGAGCCAAGTACGGTGACCGGCAGTCCGGAAGCATGTATTCCCATCCCATTCCTTGAAGGGGAGAAGATAAGGACAAAGCATAATAAGTATACACACAGAACTTCCACTATTTTGATTCAACGATAAGTGAGACATTGTTTTATTAATTATATTGTTCACGGTTTTACTCACTTTTTTATATTATAAACATCGGATTAAGGCCGACGGTTTCGGACCGTTTCGGAGGTCCTTCTTCAGGGCGAGTGTGATGGTTACGCGAAGCTGGGTGCGACCGCCTTAATCCGATGTTTATAATATAAAAATGTGAGTAAAACCGTGAACAATATAATTAATAGAACTTCCAGTATTTCTATATCTCTGTGACTAATACCTCTTTTTCCTCTTACATGGTATTATTTATTTTACGTGCCGGCTTCGGAGAAGTCTCGAGATATTAATGTTTATTTTCTTCCCGTGTATTGATTATTTTCGGGAATACAAAGGAAAACCATTTCATTTACTTACATCTACAAATCAGTGAAATTATGTGTATGAAACTTATAAAATGAAATGTGTTAATTTCAATAAATTTATTTAATTAATTTTACAGTGATTTAAAATAATTTATAACTTACATATTTCAGAAACGTATAGTGTATAATTAATCTCTTGACTATAATCTACAACAATATTATTAAGAGGAAAGATTTATTTGTTTCTTTGTATTGAATAGGCTCCGAAACTACTGGACTGATTTGAATGAAATTTTGTACAAAGATTCTTTGAAACAAAGGATAGTTTTTAACCAGAAAATCCTGCGGGAACGGGATATACATATACGCGGGTAAAACTGCGGAACTCAGCTAAGATATAACGCAAACATGACTGACTGACACAGTGATCTATCAACGCACAGCCCAAACCGCTGGACGGATCGCGCTGAAATTTGGCACTCAGGTAAATGTTATAACGTAGGCATCCGCTAAGAAAGGATTTTGATCAAATCCCACGGGAACGGAGAAAACAGATATACGGGTGAAAACGCGGGGCACAACTAGTTATGAATAAAAAGCGCGCAAACTTTACGCAATACTTTAAAACGTCGAATTTGATATTTACTACATTAAATGCATAATATGACATTTTAACGGCTAGACGTAACTTAGTACATGCTATGAAAACTTTATGACGTCAAATTTACAAGCTGCGACGGCAATCGTGGTAGGCATTAAGATAGCGTCCAAATGTAGTTCAGTTTATGTATGAGACGTAGACCCAAAGAGTTGCTGTTATGGGAAAAGAATGCGGGTAGTAAGAAACTTCCTAGCACATTGAAAGAAAGTAAGAAAAAAAAAAGTTTATTTGTGTATACACTCCGTACCTTACAGAATAATAATTAATCCTAAGACTTAAACTAAAATTGGTATTAGTATCTGTTCCTTAAAACTTGCTTTTGCCTTTGGAGTGGCTGGAAAGCTAGTTAGAGTTTATATTCATATGTCGAAGACTAAATAAAATCATCTCATCATATTTTCTATCAAATGTTGAATAGACGCTCGGACCTTAGATAATGGTGATGTTGGCCCCTAGAAAAAGTAGTTGCACATTCATTCCAATTGTCCTATATTTCGTTTTTAAATTCCGAGGACCCAAGACACAGGCATTGTATTTTTTTGTATGTCTTTGTTATATCTTTACCTGACAATAAATATTTTTTTAATTTCATTTTTTTAATGCACCGATAGTACATATTAACGGCTAGGCGTAACTAAGTAAGAGCTATGAAAAGAGCTACGAGCTGCGACTGACGATAGTCGTTTCGTGGGTAAATGGATTAAGATGGCGTCCTGAGTTTGTTACATTGGGGACTTGACAGATGCCTTCATAATTTTTTAACCTCAGTCGCCTGCCGTGACCACGCTCGCTGTAGAGTGTTCGAAATGTCTGGTTAAATAATAATGTATAGTAAACCACGTTTAAAATCCTTTAAAAAGTATTTTTATTTTATGGTATCCAGTTTCTAAGAAGTACAAAACCGTTGTTGCACCGCACTCTTTCCGATTGCGTTATATTTTCTCATTAAATGCATCGATACGACATATTAACGACTAGACATTACTTTAAGCGCTATGAAAACTTTATGTAGTCGACTTAACGACAAACTTAACTAGATAGTAAGATAGCGTTAAAACGTAGTATTCTGTTAGTTCTGGTAGGGTGGTAGAAAATTGCATTACCTATAAATTTTTCAGAATTAAAAAAAAACTGTTATTGTAATTGAGGAGTATAACAGCAAAAACACTTCAGTCCATTTTTTTAAGCAAAGCATACCAAAGTGTAGGGATCAAAAATGACAATAATATATTTTAATTATCAGCGTACACATCTATCTCAAAGATCCATAAAATTTGCTTCAAAAGTAACAGTTACATGCAATACATTCATTAAGTAGTAGAAATTTGCAGATGTTCTTGTTTACGTGTTTTGTGACTCAGGAACCTTTGCTTTTATACTCACTCAATTTTACTAACAATCTAATTCAGACGCATCATCATGTTGGAAAATAGTGTTATTTCACCGTATTCCTTCCATTACATATTTTTTCCCATTAAATAGACTAGGCGTCATAACGACTATAGACATAACTCAGCGCTATGAAATGTTTATGACGTCTGAGCAACAGACTGACTATATACACTGATAGTCGTATATATCCTAGATGGGACCTTATAATTTACACCCTAGACATCTAAGAGGTGCATCACCTTTAGATCAGAGAGCTCAAGATTGAGAATTTTTATAAGGATTTTTTTTTAAAACAATCTCAGTAGCAACCTTGATCCAGAAAAATTTAATGTCTATACCCCCTCCTGCCGGGGATATAATAGGAGAGATATTATACAAGTTTTCAGTTTGCCTCAAACACCTCCCCAAAGAATTGTCCAAGGTCTCGAAATACTGGCCTTCTGTGGAATAATTTAGAATTTGTTATAAACAATGAAACCTGTGAAAACAAAGAAACCTCCTAAGAATACATCTAACACGAAAAGCAACCAAAGACCTGGCCCCTTTATTGGCCAATTTTCAAATACTCTACGACATATTCTATGCTTTATTGTACCTTTATTATACCTAAGCGTAGGTACAATACAACCTAGTTGCATTTCTGGAACAAAGCCATCTCTCACGAACAATTTTATCCCATTTTCAACACCAATGAAGATAAAAACAGCTTTTGGATATAAAATCGATAATACGAGTCTCCTTTACGAGTGTCGTAAAAATATGTGACAAGTCGTAACATGTCCTTATTAGGGACATTCGGGACTATCGCCATAGTAATAACTAAGATTTTCCATTAAATTTATCCTCGTTATGGTCTTTTCCCCTGCGGTTTTCTTTGTTCGGTATTTAATTTGGGCAGAAACTAGCTCTTTAATAGATAGAAAATTCTTTATCTCCTCGTTTTTGTTCCACTACCTTTATCTTATTTTAGTTTTCTACTATTAAATGGTGTGGAAAGGTGGCGATGGATGAATACATGTGTCGCAACCCGATTTCTCCTAGAATGTATTCAGCAATTAAAATTACCATTCCCAACCCACACCAATTGAGATTGTTGTTTTGCAAAAGACCGGCGTGAAGCAGTATTGCACTGTGTTTCGTACGGTGAGTGGGGACCCGAAGGCCTGCATTGCTCATCCATCAAGCAGACAATGCATCTGCGATATTTTGACGATGTAGACGTTCATGGGCTGCGGTCAGTCACTTAACATCAGGTGAACCGCATGCTCCGATGGCCTGTTCTCACGTAAAAAAGAGCATTGACGATTTATTGACAGGCATCCGTTAAAAGTAATAAACTTATGGGTAAATTTTAGTGCAGTACAGCAGAGAGGAACTTATATTCCAATAGACAAATTACAATAAGTATATTACTAAAAAAAACGAATCTTAGAAATCTAAATTAGGTTCTTGTGGAATGTCTCACTGGAAGATTCTACGTTTCATATCATCATATACTAAAAAGAAAAACATTCCTGTATTTTAACGATCAGCAGTTTCCCACATTTTCGCCCATAACCACGGAATTACAGCGTTTATGAGCTGGCAACACCTAAATAATATTAAAGAACACATAGTGTATGTCGATCACGCACTCCAACTAAAAACATGAAGTGGCTTTATTGCACTAACTTGCCTCGCTTTCGGGAAAATGTAGATAAATGCGACCCTCTATAAAGAACGAGTAAGGCCGTTTGATATGTATGTGTTAAGCTCTTGAACAATAGATTTTTTCTTGTAAAGCTTAGATTACCTTATTTTTTACGTATTCTTATTCAGGATAGTCATTTAGGAGGGACAAAACAGCTACTTCCTTCCTCTCTTTTTCGAACCTTTTTTATTTATATCAGTTATTTCTTTATTCCATCTCCAAACACTAACACCCATAAAACCAGCCGCGTCTGCAGTTCCATATCGGGTTTTAATAGAAGAGGCATTAGACAAGTTTTCGGTTCTTATACAACACCTTCCCAAAGAATTTACCCGGCACCCAGAATAAATAGTTTGACAAGGCATAGCGGGCGCTCTATACTATTCTTAGTAGTTTTACTAACTAATTACGACAGATCGAGTAATGTAAGACTTTCATGGTATGAAACATAGTGCAATACTGCTTCACGCTAGTCTTCTGCTGGGTGGTGGTAATTATACCAGTGCGAGCTTAGTCCAATCGAGGAACCCTGCTAGATGTAAGTTTAAAGCGTATCTATAATGAACGTAACGTTAACATAACAACCAATTTTAGTCCGATTGGTTCATTATAACCGCTCGTTAGTGAAAAATGTGTATCTGTTATACTATGACAATCCTTCGCTTATAGAAACCGGGCCGTAGCCACTTCTTATGGAAAAGCACCCCATGATACGATCACGTAATGAAACGGAAACTGTTATAATTGAACGGTTGTTGAAAAAATCGCTCTCTTCGACGTCTATGAGGCCGTCCCTTTTATGTGCCGATCCCCTAAGATTTATTTTTACGATTAATTAGTTATGGGACATCTTAAGATGTGGATCATTTCGGTAAATATTGTTATATCTTATTCGAAGGTACTCTTACAAAGTATATTACTAGGCAGCTTAAGTTGATGTAATAACTAATATATACCACAGTTCTTTCCCACGTTTATGCATATCTGTAATTTTTTTCTATTTTTAATTTTATTTTATTCTTTAAAATTAGGTACATCTTGGACTACGTCACGATTGGTATCTTAAAGGGAAGGATAGCTTAAATAGTGCCATAAGTTATTTATTGTGAAAAGTGCAATAAAATATTAAATAAAGTAACTAATGTGTAGTTTTTTTTAAGTAAAAGGTTGCACGAAAGTACTTAGTATTTATACTTATAAAACAAAGACGGGTTTTTTAAACACATAACTCGAGATCTGCTGGATCAATTCGGTATAAAATTCATAGGGATATAGTTTAGGACTAGGAGAAGAACAAAGGATACAAGATATAGGTACAATGATATTGAAACAAAAATTAACTTTATTGGAAAATGAGAAAATGGACATTAACTAAAAATTCTAAACGGCTTCACACCAAAGTTTGATTGGAAATAAAAGCATATAATATATTCTTAATAATGTAATATGAGTTGCCACACACCGTCAGCAATAAGGCTGCCCTCTGTACATTGTAATTGTATTTATTTAATTTTTGTTGTTTTCGTTGTCATTTATTGATGACTAGCTTTCCGCCCGCGGCTTCGCACGCGTGGGTTACTAATTTCTGTATTTTTAGAGGCGCACAACAAAAGTTTAAAAAAATTACGGTCGCAAGGCCGCTGATATATGCAAATGTCTATAGTTTTTTTTTATAATTTTCTATGGAAATAGGTTTGACCAAAATCTCACACTGCGCGCGCCTCTTCAAAATACAGAAAATTGTAGCCCACGCGAGCGAAGCCGCGGGCGGAGATTTTGTAATTTTTGAAGATTTTTAATTATTTATTGAGTGTTTGTAACGCCTTAATCTATACGTTAAGAGTATAAAAATGCATGTCCGCAACTCAACCAAAATCTCACATTGGCACGTGGTATGACATTTTTACGACTTTAGAAGCGTATATCTCGAAAAATATTTACTTTAGCAAAAAACGCATTTAGAAAGCTCCATTTCATTTTTAAAGACCTATCCAATGAGACCTTATTTAATGATGTACTCGCATATTTATTTTTTTACCCTCCGTTTACATGTATGGGAAGCCACCCCTAAAAATATTTTTTTCAAACAAAATGTAGCCTATAAGTTGCACCTAATCATGGTATATCAACATATGAAATTTTATCAAAATCTGCCTAGTGGTTATTACGTGATTGACGAACATACAAACAGATAAACAGACAAACAGACAAATAGATAAACAGACAAACAGAAAAAAAAAATTCTAACCATGGTTTTGGTATCTGTGGAACATACATATTACATACCAATCACTCTTTTTGAAAAATATTCAATGTACAGAAATGGTTCGGTTACTCTTTTATTATATGTATAGATGTACTAAGATCTTCTTCCATATATTATTCTTATTTAATTTCTAATGTTTTTATCAAAGAAAACTGTTACATTCATAGCAACATTGACATTGAATCATAAGAAATTGTACTTGCCACCCGTTGACTTACAACTCTAATAAGATCACAGGCCAGGCAAAAACACAATAGGCACAACCCTCGCAAAGGTCAGCTCAAATTGGCCCATTCATCACATCAATGGTAAAATCAGGGCTCACTCATTTATAAGACACGACACTGGATGAAATTACGCCCAACATATGAGTAGGGTTGCCAACAATACTAAAAAAAATTAACAAAAAAATACCGCCCAAATGAAAAACTTCTCGATTTTTTTTCATTGGACTAAGTTACCACTTTTATAAAAATTACTAGCTGAGCTCCGCGGTTTCATCCGCGTAAATCACCCTAAAGTAAAAAAAGTTTATTTATAAAAAGTGGGTATAATAAAATTAATGTTTCTAGACATAAAGTAGTAAAGAACTTTCCTACACCTAAAGGTTGCCTGGCAGAGATCGCTCGTCAGCGATAAGGCCGCCTTTTGTAAACTTACGCTGTGTGTTAATATAGTTGCTTATAAACTTTTTGTAATTTAGATGTAAGTATACAATAAAGAGTATTTCATTCATTCATTCATTCATAAAGTACCTTTTGAAATCTGTTCAGGCACCACCACAGAACTATAGCACTGGCAAAAAATACAAATATTAGATGGCACAACCCAATCAAAAACGAAATTATAAGGTTTTGGAAGAAGTTATGGGACAGGAATTAATGTTATACGAATAACTTTAGTATTACACTACTTTTATCTAAAGCCCCCTCTATACATCAGCAGACGCGGACGTGACGATGGGGTATGTCTATCCGTAGACAACCGTAGTTGGTTATTTACGTCTGCCGATACATCCGCCATCCATCGACAGATGACGTCCGCGTATGCGTCTGCCGATGTGTAGAGGCTTAAGCAAAAGACTATATTTTCAATGTTTGAAACTAAAGACCAAACATGAAAATAACATTAACAACTGATGCAATGTGTATACAAAAATATTTCGTTCAGAAACGTTGCCAACCCTGAAATCCTAAGACATACAATTCTCACCCTTACACTTATAAAAATAAGGATTGCACAGATAATAAAAGTCTCACGTTACATATAAATAAAATCCGGGATATTATATTACGAGTTCCGTAATACGTTTATCTTTTATTGTCATGATTTTCGCTAATTCGCTTGTGATGTGTTCGTTTATTGCGAATTCATTACGTTAAAATTGCACGCGGTTTGTTTAATTTCTTTTATGAAATAACGAGAAACCTGTTATTAAATAATATTAAATTTTATACGGTTATCATGAACCGCCTAAATTTTAAAAATTATTGGAGAGATTAAACTATAAATAAATAAATAAATGTTCTTTTACATTTAACACTACGTCCCTTAATCTCAAACTAAGCAAAGATTGTACTATGGAAACTAAATAACTGATAGACGTACTTATTTTTTTTGTAAATATATACATACTACATATAGAAAAACATCCAGACAGTAAGAAAGAAAATAACAATGTTCATCACATTATAATTTTCTACTCGTAGGGATCGAACCCACACCCTACGTCATAGGCCTTTGCCACATCCACTGCGCCAAACGGGTCGTCGATTATATATTTTAGTGCATCTATCCTCTTATACAACTCGTCCCAAATCCAGGGATAAAATAACACAAGACGGTGGGCCTATTCATAGTTACTGGAGAAAAATAAAAGAAATCTATCTAGTGCCGTTCTTGTTACTTTAGTCTTTGATCTTTAAATAATATTATGAGTATTAATTATACCCTCTTTATAGAACAATTTTATATTCGACTCTCATTAAATTCAGAATTTATACACCACCTAGCTGTGCCCCACGGTTTCCCTGTTTTCTGTGACCCAATCACGTTGTATTTAGTCAAGATCCTTTCTTACCTATGTTATAACATCTACTTCAGGCCGATCCGTCCAGAGGTTTGGGCAGTGTATTGATAGATCACTATGTCAGTCAGTCAGTCGATCTTGAGTTTTAGATAAAGAGTCCACATATATACGAGATTTCATCAAAATCCGTACGTTAGTTGCGCGTGACGTACAAATAATAATAATTTATTTATTTATTAAGATAACATGAACCCATACGTAAAAACAATTACGTTAATACATTAAATTACATTACAATTTACATACAAACAAACATTTAGCATTATATTAATGGGAAGTAGGAATAGTATGATAGTATAAAAATATTTGTTGTCTTGTTGATGAAGAATGCATAAAACACCTTTCACATATAAAATTACGCGATAATAAGATTCAAAAACTGTGAAAAGTTGAAAATTTCCAAAACCAAGTTAGTTTATGTTATATCCGATATAAACTTTAACTACCCACATGAAATTTCACGCTCCTCCGTGCGCGATATTTTCTTAAACAGAGTTTTGGAATTTTCGTTGCATATTTATAAAGATTTTTAAGATCTTATATACTATTATACTATATATCTATTTATAAAAACAAAATATATATTACTAGCCCGCGGCGTGTGACATTTAAAAAAATGAAGTTAATAAAAATATTAAAATTGAGACGTGGTAAATGAAAAAAACGCAAGTACCGATTTAGTCAACAATTTATTATCACATATATTCTAAATTATTTAAACAAAAAAAAAAAACTAGTGTCAACACAAAATTTAGGGTCGTGGCGTGCCTACTCTTCCGGCAGGGCCGGTACTCCCCTGATAAATACAGGTGGCGCAAGATGGAGGGTGCGCCTGTATGCGATGGCCAAGAGGATGTTGTCCCCAACTCGGAACTCAGCCCGTAGCATGCCGTCTAGTCCCTTCAGCAGGAACGTAGAAGCGCGTCGGATTCCTTGAGCAGGAATGCAGAAGCAGTCGGCATACTCCCATTCAACGGGAACGGCTGAGCCGACACGTCCTTTCAGCAAGTGACGTGGGACGTGGCAATACGTTCCTTCAGCAGGAATGTAGCCGATTTCTTAGCGTGATAAAAGCATAGTGGTAGCGGAGGCCCGAAGTAGCAGTAGAAAGAGACGTAGCGTAGCAAAGCAGATCCCTGCCGTAGCGTAGCACCCCAATGGGGTGATACGGAATTAAATCATTTAATTTTACATTTTGAAGTACACTTATTAACTTGAATAATAAAAAAAAAATAATGTATCGGGTGGCCGCCGTGAAAAAAATGGCCTGCGCAGGAGTGCACGGCATTAAATAAGCCGACCAGACAATGCCGGGTGATCGACCAATCAGCGATCGATACGCGACATCCTTATCACAGACTCAAAATATTAACACTGTCATAACTTCAAATCGGGACAGATTAAAAAAAAATTAAATATTGTTAAATGTTGAAAATTGTAACTTTACAACGTTACAGGCGTCGCTCACGTTTATATTCTTAATATAATATAGATAAATACAATATATCAGCCCATCTGTAAAGTTCATCAAAATTAGTTCAGTAGTTACGGCGTGATGGAACCATAAAACTCCAATTTCACGTTTAAAATACTAGTCAGATTAATAACTTGCTAAATATAAATACAAATATCATTATTAAAAAATTATTTAAGTTTAAATTTCAAAAAATTATCGCTTAACTAGCCGATCTGTTATCTCCGATCCCGCATTAATGTTATATAGCCTATAAAATATAGCCTTTGTTAATAGTGGATAATGTAGCTTTCGAATGGTGAAAGAATTTTTAATATCGGTCCAGTAGTTTTTAAGCCTATTCATTACAATCCAACAAGGTTTTCCTCTTATTACTGTAGATAACAAGAGCTGCTTAATCATATTAAGCAGCAATGAAGGTGTCAATCGTAAAAATGAATAGAAAACGCAATTTAAATTTCACCCGGATTCTAATCAAACGAAGAATCACCTGAATCACTTCCCAAATTTATTGCTCCGTGAATTAGCAATGAAGTTAAGATGGTGGATGTCGGGATAATTCACAACTCGATCCCTCAGGGAGCTACGGGATATTAAATCTATGGAATAGGGCTGCCAAATTTTTATTTTTTTTATGTCATAGCAAGCGAGTGAGGCATACAGCTGATATTAAATGACCGACCACAGCCCTTGTATAGATAAATTCATATTAAATAAAATACTTACTAGATAAATTCGTCCACGAAGACGTGCCCCACCACCAATTTGACCACCTTTTCTTAGTCAATGACAGTATATGTATGCAAGCTTACGCTTGTGTGAAGTTTTAAAGATACACACTCTAATGAGTGTGTAATCCCATGTGTGCACACGCACACATAAAATAAATAGACTAATCCATCTAGTTCAATTAACATTATTAATGTGAAAGTTTGAATGTGTGTTGTTTACTGAGAAACTACTAAACCCATTATGATGAAATTTGGAATACATGTAGGTAAGAGTTCTGACCTCTTACCCACATGTATTCCAAGTTAAGTTAACATATAGCCTATATGTACTTTTAATCCCGGAGTAGTGAGTGGTAAAAGTTAGCTATTTCCGATATCTATTAATTGATAGCCCTAGCCAAAAATTCTCAGTCTTTGAAAAATATTTTTGGATTCGTTTAAAACGGGTCGGATTAGAGGGTTTAAGATAAATTTTCAGGAAATTAATCGCCTGTTTGAGGCTTTCCCGCGTAAATATAATGACGTAAAATAAACATGGCGGAATTACAGGAAAATTCTGGAAATTTCCTTAAAACCCGTTGTTTTATTTCAGCTGTTACTAGTTAGGTTGTTTATTTGTGGAAAATATTGAATTTCTTAGAATTTAAGATTTGAGGCCGTTTGAAGTACCTATCAAGATATTTAAATTAAAATGAAATGTTAAATGAAAAGGAAACCATGTCAAAATATTTAAGACATAAACAATGTAGTTAATAATTATAATATTCAACAAGATATAATAATTGTAACTTTATACTGACGTATGTTCGACGACCCGATTGGCGCAATGGATACAGCAATGGTCTATTGTGCCGGAGGGTGTGGGTTCGATCTCCACGAGTAGAAAATTATGATGTGATAAATTGTAATTTTATAGTGTCTGAGTGTTAATCTATCTATAGTATATACATATATATTTACAAAAAAGTATGTTTAATTATTATTATTATCTAGTTTCCAAAGTACAAGCTTTGCTTAATTTGGGACTAGATGGCGTTGTGTTAAATGTCCCTGAATATATTTATTTATACTTTTACTTATTTGTGTTGGATTCAATTTTTTTGCGAAAAGTACAATATGTCTTTTGAATTTGATACCTAACTCGATAAAAAATGTGATTTCCATCATCCCGTGTTTAAACAAAATAGATTCTTCAAAAGGAATTCAATTTTAAATTCCCGCAGAATTATGTCAATACCTCTTTGATGTCGAACATCAGTAGTGCCCAAAAGGACAAAAAACCCCGCCAATAGAAAGGGACGACGTGCGCTATCTCTCTCAATCTTCAGTTATTCGAATAAGAAGATTGGTTTGGGTCTAATAGAGTGCTAGTTCTTATATAATGTTAGTAACATTTGTTTACAGTAACTGAAGTGTCAATGTCATGATAGTAAAGTAAAGTGGTGCCATCTATATAATTTATTATAGAGTATTATTTTGTTTTAGAAGAAAAACATTTATTTCGACACACAATCTACATACATAAATAACTAAAATTGAAGAAAGATAAGATTAAATACAAGGAAGTAAAGATATACATATTAATTTTATCAAGGCGTCTGTGTGGGGCCGTGAAAATATGTGTGTCGAAAAGGGACACCACTTAAAAAATCTGTGACTTACAAGTGAGTATAAGCCTCAGCACTGATTTTCAGTGGCTCCCGTTTGACGTTTTGTCGTATTTAGTCTTGAATGTTTAAGTATTAAATGCATTAGTTAACTTTGCATAATATTTAATATTGTTATTAATTGTTATTGGAAATTGTCATGAAGTAAAACTAGCGCCATGTATATGTTGTTAATGATATTGTCACTTACCCTCTCTTAAATGTAATTGTTTAATGATACGTGAGCCATCGTATAATAATCATCAGTCATGTACATGCCTGCCTCGTTGGTCTAGTGGTTGCATCTTTGACTACAGATCGAGGGGTCCCGGGTTCGATTCCCGGGTGAGGCAAAAAAAAATGTTATTAGGATTTTTCTGATAAAGAAATCATAGTAACAGCCCTGAGTCTGGAAGTTGGCGGTGTTAAAGCCGTGTTGGTAAAGCCGTCGGTCCTGCGTCTGATCTCTCTCCGGTCGTGTCGGTCTGCCGTCCCATCGGGTTATGAGAGTAAAAGGAAAAGAGAGTGCACATGTGTTCGCGCGTACGGTTGTGCACTATAATAATTATCTCCTGCGCAGCTGGCTAGCCTCTGTTGAGATTGGCCACCATGGCCGTAATCGGTCAGGGGACCTATATAATATAATCAGGATGAGAGATGAAGGACTTCCGAAACGGTCCGAAATTGTCGACCTATACCGAATAAACAAATATTGAGTATGAACCGTGTGAACTATTTAAAACTTTTTTTTTATGAAACAGCGGGCAAGCGGAGCATGCGGTTCACCTGATGGAAAGTGACTGTCTTAAATGGTGTGTCATTTACTATAAAATAGGTTGTAAGTGATGTTTTCCTTTCTTACTTTTACGAAACATTGGATAATAAACATGTTACTGCAAGTTTGTAACATTGGAAATAATTTCTAAAATACTATTACTGTATTTTTCTCATATATTTGCCTTAAACTAAGTTTGCACAAATTATAATCCCCCAAAATGTTATTCAATTAGTACGAAATACTTCACAAATAAACTCGACGACATTAAACAGCTTTGAACGCATTTAATATGATGCAGTACTGTTCTGTGGAGCGGACAATCCGATTACCACAATGCTATATAATATATTTTATAAATAATATACAGGGCCGAAACTAAATAATAATTTAAGATACACTGACGTATAAACGTGTCTTTTACCCGTGTGGCGACGGGTTAGAATACATGTGTCGCCATCCTATTTCTACCCGTGGGTGTCGTTAGAGGCGACAGAGAATTCTGCTGCATAACATCTTCAGCAATAAAAGAGTGGGAGCGGAGAATTGCACGATTGGGCCTATCTTGTACCAGTGTAAGTACCACCCCCCAGCAGAAGTTTGGCGTGAAACAATATTGCACTGTGTTTCGTACGGTGAGCGGGTTCCCAGCGGCCTGTGTTCCCTTTCCATTCCTCTCCCACTCTGTTCTATTCCTCTCCCAATTTCCCATCATTAATCCTCTCCTCCAAGCCGGCAAGGCATCCGCGATAGTTAGCTGTTGTGGATGTTTATGGGCTGCGGTCAGTCACTTAACATCAGGTGAACCGCATGCTCCGCTTGCCCGCTATTGTACAGCAGAATTACCTTGTGTCGCCTCTTACGATACCCACGGGTAGAAATGAGGTGGCGACATGCATTCTAACCCGTCGCCACAGGGGACAAGACGTGTGATAAATGTGCATCATAAACACGTCTCTCTACCATCTGTTTTGTAGTTCAGATCCTGGCTTCTGCCCTGCATGTATGTCGAAGATATATAATTCAGTTACCCTGTAGCGCTCCAGATATGTGTGGTCGGCGACGATGGTTATTGCAGGAAATGTATTTTAATCGTCACTATAACACTAATTATTACTAAAAAATATGTAGGAGGTCTGGTAAGAATCCTTCAAGTTTCGTTTTTTTTATAATTACCATGCTACTCTTTGTTAAGATAAACTACAAACATATTGTTATTATTGTATGTTTAACACGTTTTATTTCTTTGAGAATATAAAACTTAATCTTTAAAAGTAATTATTAACATTAATTAGTTGGTGATCAATGTGCACGATAGACGCGTCTCTCTAGTATGTGTTTTGTAGTTCAGGTTCTAGCTTCAGTCCTGTATGTATGTATGTATGTCTTATATATAATTCAGTTACCCTTTAGCGCTCCAGATATGTGTGGCCGGCGGCGATAGTTATTGCTGGAATTTGTCGTGTTATATATTGTCGATAGCTCTATGTAGATAGTGTAATTAGGGACGTCTTATAACTATAATATATGGTCGTGTTAGTATTCTGCAGTTTCAGGAAGACATTCAAATATGAGGTAAAACGATATTGTCGTTGCTTTCAATAAGATTCATTTGTTTATGTGTTAACATTACGAATCCTTTGTGAAGACTAAAAGAAAAAAAGGGTACGGAAACCGTGTCCTTGTTTGTAAAGGAAAATTGATCAGTGTAATTTATGAAAATTACATGACAATAATTAATTCTGTATGTCTGTCTTTTCTTCACACTTAAACTGATTAAATTTGGATGGAATTTTGTACAGAGATTGTTTGAAAACCATAACATAGTATAGCTTTTATCCTGAAAATCCCAAGGGTACAGGTAATATATGCGTAGTTCAGCTAGTATAGTAATATTTTAAATGATTCTGTACATTTCATTGATTTCACATACACCCTATTCCTTCTTAAAACAGGTAAAGTCCTCCAAGAGAACTATTTCTTCTAAGGGAAGCACATGCAAGTATACCGAATTTTTACCCACTAATTCTACACAACAACCATTCTCCCTTGTCAACAAATAGAAAAACTAACAAGTCTTGACACGTAAAACATAGCAAACACAAAAAAGATTCACGTCTAAAAGTCGCCCATCCATTATTTTTCTAACAAAATTACATTCGCAAAGTGAACGATTACATCGAAGGGGAAATGGGATTAGGGGCAAATTTCTCATCAGAAACAATATCTAGGGGCAAGGTGGATTTAATAGCATTCTTGCAGAACAATTCACGCGCATAACACAATTGATCCAATGACACGTACTTTGGGGGCAGGAAAAGCGCGATTTTGTAATATTATTACGTCATGGCTAGTAAACAAGCGATTTGATCCCATTATTTTGTATGGAGTGAAATAAAATTGCTATTTTTGTATCGTTTTTAACGACAATTCCTTTTCTAGAGGGCAAGGGCAGTATAATTCTGATTCTCATAACAATATGGGGGCAAAATGGTTATTACAACATTCTTGCAAAAAGATTTACACAATTGACCTGATATCTAGTTTATCGTCAGTTAAAAAGTGATTTAATAAAATATTTGATAGTAGGATGAGAGTGAGGCAAACTCTAGAGTTTACTACAACTCTAGAGTTTGTACAAACATCTAGTTGTTTGTACAAGATAATGCCAAAATTCATTATAATTCGTTAAACTGTTGCCAATTACTTGTAAGTAACAAGCATTGTAAATACAAACAGGTTATTGCATTTAGTCCCTGCCATACAAAGGTCTGATCTTATTTCTATGAAAAGTGTTCAGCTATTTTCTCATTCAGGAATTCATCGTAAAATTCAATAAAAATATTGCACAAATCGCCCGTTTTCTGGCCGTACTAAAGGCCTGACCAATAAAGCTCTCAAGCGCGCATCCGACAAAAGGGTCGCGTGTCTAAGACGAAAAATCCTCTGACGGAATTAAATTACTTGTCATTCCGGCCGCCACAAACGTCTGATTACGAATTCTTAAGTTTGAGAGGTAGTAATAGAGATATAGGGTTTTTGTGTATTTTTTTTTTACTTCGTTGGTCTTCTATTTGTCTTAAATATATTTTGAAAATATTAGGATGTAGGATAGGACACCTTTTTTATCTTTAGACTTCGAATTCGACAAGAGTAAAGCAGCAGGCAGAAACTAATGTAATAAATTTCAAATTGATTTAGGTTACGTACAAAAAAAAATTAAATTAAATACTATATAATGTACTTCTTCTTCCAGCATCTGGCTTATACGAGTAAAATAATAGATAGTGTGTTGTGTTTTTGTAGAAATAATTATGCTCTGTGATGGTTCCTGAAAAAAATAATTTTAGAACCCAATTTAAAAATAATTTTTGAATTTTAGTAAACAACAAAAAGTTCCATGGCCTTTTTTGTTGATTACTGAAATTCATAAATTTTGTTATAAAAATTTAAAGAATTTAGTTGCATTAAATAGCTTTTATTTATTGTCCAAGCTATAAATTTGTGAATAAAACTTCCATTTGACTTCTAAGAAAACCAAAATCCACCCTATATAACAATAAACGAGTAACATATCTATCAAACACTAAAACTTATGCATACATATCCGTTCGTTACCAAGACCCTTTTCACGAGGGACAGATAGAATACGGGAATGTTATTTTAGGACGATTCCTAAGCGCCCTGAACCTTCGTCGTGTAGGCTATATCATTTACATTTATAAGAATATTTACTGACCAGTATTCCTTTATCAAACGTCGATGGTATTGCTATATACATATCCTTTCGTATGGTTTTTTCCTTTGTTTCCTTACATAATTCTAGTACCCGCAGTTTTGCTTCGGTAAAATTCAGGAAATTTCAGTTTAATAAAAAGTATTGTATAATCTAGCAATCAAACCCTCGCGAAATTTCATAAAAATCAGTTCAGAAGTGATTCAGTGAAATTCAGAAACATCCAACATCCAAGCTTTTAGATTTATAATATTAAGCCCGATTTTTTAAATTATTTGTTGATATTTGAAATATTATCTATGTTATCTTAGCGGCCTGAACCTTCTTCGTGTAGGCTATATCATTTACATTTATAAGAATATTTACTGACCAGTATTCCTTTATCAAACGTCGATGGTATTGCTATATACATATCCTTTCGTATGGTTTTTTCCTTTGTTTCTGTACTTAATTCTACCCGTGGTTTTGCTCGTGTAAAATTCAGGATATATGGATTATTTTACTAGATAAATATAAATGTTTCATAATGTATTAAAATATATGTGATATTTAAAACAGTTATTGAGAACCTTGTTCTACAAATTAGGCAATTCTTGCGTTTTGGCAGAAAAATTGTTAGGGCTCTTTAAGTATATTTTATTTTTCCTCCTATGCACACACTTTTCTTAACCATAACAATATTTTTTATTCTATAACTAGCATTTCCGCGCGGCTTCGCTCCCGTAGCATAATGTTGTAAAGCCTATGTTCATAAGAAATAATGTAAATGTGTGTTTTTTAAACTATTTACTTTATTCCAATTTCTATTCGTTCAACAAATCGATATTGGACAGTGGACACTTCTCGTTCGGAGCGACGTCACGTCAACATTAATTGGTATCTGGACAATGGATACCATTTATATTATGGAAGCTGCAAGCTTTAATTGCTTTCCAATGGAATTTTTAAATGTCCGTATACGCATTGTTACAAAACTGATTTTTTTTAATTTAGTGAAAAATTAAATGTGATAGAAAAATATTCAAATTATCCTTAAAAGGTAGTATTTATGAGCTTATCGCATACAGACAGACGCATAAGACACAGACACGAATAAATTTTATTACAACTATGAAATAAAGAGAAATTTATTTTAAAGTAATGAATGTCAAATGTATCTATCTCAAGCGCCAGTTGGGAATAGATTACTCTAAATGGATTTTAATAAATAAACAAACTCATTCGTTTTTCACATTTACTGTTTCTAAACTATACGAATAACCGATTTTTTAGAACAATGGTTGATAAATCGAAATATATTGCTATGTTTTTCTTTAAGTTACGGTAAATGAATGAAGCTATATATAAGTACCTACAAGTCTTACAGCCATCTCTTCTGGACAACCCAAATAAAAAGGAAAAGATTTAAATTATATATAAAAAAAAATTAACTTTTGAAAAAACTCATGACGGCGACAGTAAAAACTAAAAATGTTATCGAAAAAGGATGCAATAATTTAAAAAAAAAATACTAATTAAATAAAAAAATATTTAATTTCAGTAATTTTCGAGACGTTGATTATAAAATTTATACCTATTTTTGTAAAACCAAATATTTTCAAAGTGTATCTATCGAATTTCTTGTCGGTATCTTCTCGATAGAATCAACTTTCCGTAAACAATTATACTTTATAAAAAATTTACTTACTTACTCTGTTAGCGCAGGGATCCAAAGTGACTCTTGGCCTCCGCCGACACAAGAGCCATGTATAAAAAGTTTCCATCACTATAAATATTTTCTCTTCTATATTCATTCATTCATTCATGCCTGTACATAAAATGTTCAAAAATGACAAAATCGATCACCAAGTCTTAGACTTTGTTAATAGTTTCCGGTGCCATTAAAAGTTATAAGGCATTCGTTATTGAAGCTTCGGATCTTTATCTTTTATCTTTTATCTTTAACTTTCGCTTTGTCTCCCGGATTAGTGTTGTCTTTGTGAAGCGATACGTTTACTTTACTTTGCACTTTAGCAGTTCATCCGGCTAATCTTTTAATGAAAAATTTATTTGCATCAATTGACAATAAATTTATATTTTTTGTATTAAATAAAATACTTTTTGAAGGATTTCACGCGGTTTGTTATATATTATTATTAACCCGACGTCAACAAGGCTTTATCGAATTATTATGATTTTTTTATGAACATGCACTTATTTTAATAAGATTAATTTGTTATTAAACTCTCTTTCTCTCTCACACACACACCAGCTCTCAGCTCGAACAACCAGCAACGTTTATCTCAGATGTTACGTTAAGAGATCATATTCAATGCAATATTCATATGGATGTTTCTATTATTTCTTACATGTTCTGAATGTCCTTTAAAAATTATGCATTACATATGAGAGACCGTAAATATCTTTACGCTAACTTGCACGACCCTATTAACTAAGGCATTCCTTACTTTTTAGTAAATTAAACCACTAACTAAATCTAAATCCCCAGACCATCGCTTAATTTTAATAAAAATATTATATTTTCATTATACAGTAAAATGAACACAATAAAGAACATACAAATTGTTCCATTTTACTAACAATTTCACCATTTAGTTAATAAACCTTTTCAATTATAAACTATTGCATAATGTAAAATGAAGCAATAACGCTGGATTGACGCTTAATTGAATCACAAACTGAGTAAGCCGCGGTGACCCGCCGTCAATTTAGGATGGATTATAATGGGATGTGTTCGATATATACGTGAATCTTGTACTTATCTATCTTACGTATATGTCATTATTATTAACCACTAGCTGATCCGCGCAGCTAGGCTGGATCACTCCCGTAGTAGGAAGTTATATACAGCCTATAAAATGTAGCCTATGTTACTCGTGGATTATGTAGCTTTCGAATGGTGAAATAATTTTTAAATTCAGCCTATCCATTACAACTAAACAAACAAACCAATTTTCTTCTTTTTAATACTAGTGTAGGTAAATATAATATTTGATATTCATTTCATACAGCACCATCCAGTCTAGACTACTGTGAAACTAGACAACTAATATAAGGAGATTTATTATGTTTAAATAGGATATGTTCCCGAGATAGGAATCTTGTACTTAACCATCCTACGAATATGTAATAATAACTTAATATATTTAAAATATCTGACGTGTTTTTACCAGGTAATAAATTGTCTTTTTTTATGTTGCTCATCGATTAATCTTGAACTAAGATAATTGTTTGTACATCACTATCAATTCGTATATTTCTTTTTCAAAGACTTTTTCATATTTTAATATGCCATCAATTTAAGGAATGGTTTCAACGAAAAAAATACACAATAAACACCAAGACATAAGAAAATCCTTTAAAACGTCGCAGTTCATAAAGACACAAAGTATGTAATACTAAAATATCGAATGTGAAAAACCACGAAACAAAACCAAGATGGCGACCATGTGCAAAAAACATTTTGAAAATAGAACGCCTGTAAGCGCGGCAGCCAATGACGTTCATTGAATTTCTCGCTCGCGGCCAGGCATTGCACTAGCTTCGTTACTGCTATCTGATATCTAAGTTTCGTTTTATACCCTAATTCAATTCTCCTCTAGCTTTATTCTTTGTTATTTTAAAATGTCAAATGTTTTTACACGAGAAAGTCAATTTTACTTACCTTCTGAGATATTTTTCTTTCCCGCATTTTATTATCTAGGACGACCCATCCACTAATACATCACAGGCATAACAGTAAAATAGTATAGCTTGAAAATAGATAGGTACTACCTAATCGCCACCAATCATACAATTGACAATTAGTATGCATTTTTGTTATTATAATAACTACGTTTAAAACGGGTCCTTACCCAAAATTATTATCAAGATGGCGCTCGAAAAGAAAACATTCTTTTGAAAGATCGAATTTGAAAAAAAAATCGAAACAAAAACCAAGATGGCGGCCATGAGCAGAAAACATTTTGAAAAGAGAACGCTTGTAAGTGCGGCGACCAATGACGTTCATTGAATTTAGCTCGCACGTGGCGAGGCATTGCACTGCCCACGTTAATGCTATCTGATATCTAAGTTTCGTTTTTACCCTAATTCAATTCGCCTCTATTCGCTCTATTCTTTATTTGAAATATCATATTTGATGTTACGATTTTTAAAAACTTTTTATCATATAAGCTAAGATCAAAATTTATATATTCCCATAAACTAAGCATAGGATAAGAACAACCATATCTAAAGAAGCTGCATTATTAGCATATCATGGATATGTTGCGAGCATTCTCCGGTATGGTATTATTTTATGGGGATATTCTGTCGATGCCATAAAAGTTTTTAAAGTTCAAAAAAAATGTATCAGAGCATTGTTTGGTTTAGATTTTAGGGAAACGTGTTGCCCAATATTTAAAAATTATAAAATTCTTTCCTTACCTAGTTTATACATTTATGAGATGTGCGTTTTTGTTAAAAAGAACTCTAGCCTGTTCCAATGTATTAGTGGAAATAGCCCTAAAAGACGGAAGTTTCATTTGAAAGTTCCGCATCAAAGAATTGTATTATATTCAAAAAACTGTTTCGTGATGGCTATAAACATTTATAATAAACTTTCAGATGACATAAAAAAATTACCACTAACTAGATTTAAAAATGCTCTTATGACACTATTAATTAAAAAATGCTATTATAACGTAAATGACTTTTTATATTAATTTTTATTTGTAATCAATTATCAATGCAATTGTATGAATTTATTTAATTTTATGTTAAAATGCTAAAAATAAATATTTGCACGCTCTTTGTGAGCATAGCATGCTAAGGTCTTTGTGAAGATAACACCATTTATGTAACTCATGTTAAGCAAATAAATTATCATTTCATTTCATTTCATTTCATTTCATTCATTTCATTTCATTTCATTTCATTTCATTTCATTTCATTTCTAAATTAATTATTCGATTTAACCGTTTTAGTAGATTTTCCGATTTCTGAAAAAAATTGATCACCTATAAAACATTTACTAATCACCTAACAATAAACTTCCATATCTTGCTCAACAAACTTATATTAGGTTTTCACATTTAACTTAAGAAAATTGTTAGTGAAAATGGGCAAAATTTTTATAAATATTCTTATTTTGGATATATGACTTCGCTCGTTTCAATATTAATAAATTTTATATTCCCATTTTACACGCAAATTCCAATTAAAAACTAACATGAAACTTAATTTTAAACGTTTCCAAGAAAATCTTTAATCATGCTTTTTTAAATTTCGATTTTAACCTTGTTTATTTTAATTTCAGGTAAATTCGAGACTTCAGTCATAAATTTGGTATGGTATATTATTTAAATTAAAACCTAGGGGTGAGCAATAGCAGTAATAGTTATGGTTAGAGAATGTTTATTTAAAAAAATATATTTCACATATTCTAAAAAGACTTAAACACATCGTTAGTTTATGATTTCCAATTTCTTGAACTTATTATACCAACGACGTTTCTTTTATCTGTTTAAATAATATTTTGGATAGCTCAATATAGTTGTAAGTTTGTTTAGTAGGTACCATAGGTGCCAAATGTTTACTTTACTTGAAAAAAGCTAGGAAAAATCTGTTGAGTTGTTAATACATTTTATCAGCATCAGTTACAAAAGCTGTCCTAAA
>LQNK01000190.1:112750-126257 GCA_001586405.1 Phoebis sennae | reverse complement strand
GTCTGAAATCGACTCATTACAACCTGTTTCTGTAATGGCGAATAAATCTACACACGATGACGATATGCCAATATAAAACTGTTGTAATTTAGTACGGAGCCCTCTCACATTCTGGTAGAAAATTTCTATGGAATTATTTTTGATCTTTTGCTTTATTTGTTGTCCTCCGAAACCACACCCATTCACAATATTCGATGTTAACTGCCCAATTTTCAGGTTTACACAATGTATCATACAGACTTTCTGGTACTCCAATGATAAACGATGCGTAGTCCCTTTCCGTTTTGTGTTTGATTTTCTCTACTTTGATAGACACATCCTTTTTATAAATGTTTTTAATATAATTTTCTAAAGTTTCTGCAGTAGTTTCCTTTTTTAAGCGCCAAACATGTAGATATTTTTTACGTTCGGTACCTTGAATTTCTAATACCGTGGTACTGCCTCCTTTTTTTACATCCCTATTTAGGTATTTGTTACGCTTGTTATTTACTACAGTCCATTGTCTCTCATTTTCTGTGGAGTTTTCCTTTTGTCCAGCCAATTTTTCATCGTTAAAACTTACAACACAAGTTTCAAAACTCTTTGAGTCCGCAGATTTCGTGGCCATACATTCCCTTGCATTATCACTAGATACCGCCAACTTAGAATTTTGTTTAACCGCGTTCACAAATGACATCACGGGTGATTTTGGCTCACTTACAAAAGATTTGTCCTGTGTAGAATTTTTGTTATAAAGGCAACCCTTCAAGTATTCATTTTTTGCCGATAATTCTTTAATTTTATTTTCTAACATGTCGACTTTGTTACACTTTTCTTGAAGCACCCTCATTACTTTTTGTATTTCCATTTCCGTATTAATAAACCTTTTCTGCAGACATTTATAATCCTTCATTTGCTCTTCAAATCTAAAATTCATATCCCGGCGAAAATCCCGCAGCTCCTTCAGAATACTGTCATAATCATCCATACGTATATTTTCACTTGTGTTCAAACGACTTCCACGTTCCATATTTACATAAGAACTAGGTGTAAATGTTTTTGCCATTTCACATCCACGAACTGGGGTGTTAGACTTATCCATTTTCGGAAACTTGCATACACTCCAGTTCCCGAAATTGAAAAAAAAACAATTATCTTTTTCACAACCGAGATACGCGTCGGTCACCTGTCGCGCGTACCCGCGAATTTATGTGCTTATACTTATACGAAGACTCAGTAAATAAGCTAGTTGGTTATTAATTCTTTACCTACCTCTATATCAAAATCAACTACAGTCCTAAAAGCCAAGGTATCTACCGTAAAGCTCATCCGTAATTCAACAAGCGGCGTGAAGTTGGCGCGTTTCCAAACGACATTCCGGGCCATTAGCTACCTTCAGCAACTTCACGTTGCCGGAATGCGAGTTTTATTCCACCTTATCGCCAATCAATCGATGGTGGTTTTGGTGATTTTCAATTCTTTTATATCAGTGTTTGATGGCTTTTGACACTAAACTAAGTCTTTGGCGCCAAAAGTTTGGTACTAACGACTTTGTGCGGAATATTTAGTTTATTATGTTTGCTTTTTAAATTTGATAAATCAAAATAAGTCTCTTTAATTTTTAATCTACTCTTTTCGCCAATTTATTTTTGCCCATAAGCAATAAAGCAACAAACAAACAAGAATATTATTTTCGTACACTCCATTTTTTGTTACAATTTCCTTACTTAATAAAAATTCAACAATAAAAACAAGAGAAAATGCGTAGGAATAAATAAACTTAATCGTATAATTTTACAAATAAAAACCAACTTTACAGATCAATTGTTAATAAATGTAAAAGCCAAAGAAATACATTGAATACACGTATCAAAACCATCGAGGTAACAAAACTTATAACAGGCTCTTGAACTACAACTCCTGCACTACATCCGCCATTGTTCCTAATTACAATACTTGTCAAATAGCTCGTGTAACTTGCGCGGAGTTGCGCCGCAGTCGCTACCTGCGGCCTGAGAGTTTGATAAATAGCCGATGTTGCAGATTCTCTACCAAAAGTGGCCAATATTTGGCCAAGCTTAAAATAAACACTTGGTACTATGTTGAATATTGAAAGTGTTTGGCAAATGCTTGGACAAATTTAGATATGAATTCTATTTTGAGATGTTCAATCCTATAATAGGTGCCAATGTTTGGGCAAATTGTTGTCCAATTTTGAGTTCGTTTATCTCAAAATCAAGATTGTGCATTTTGCATACTGCATTACTTAAAGGATCTGCATTTTCAAAATGAGGCAATTTAAATATGGACGAAGACAATTTTTCACAAATTTTCACCAATATCGAATAATTTGTATTAAAAGGTGGTATTCAATAAACTAAAGTTAGTTGCTACCTGAGCGCTGATGGTGAAAAGCCAATGTTGGATGCAGAATGTAGGTCAGCGGCCAATGTTTGGTGAAATACTTGGCCATATTCCGAGAGCTAGGACCATTGTTGGGGAGGTGTTTGAGGCAAGCTGAAAACTTGTCTGATGCCTCTCCTATACCCCGACATGGAACTGCAGACTTGGCTGGTGAGTAGCGAGACAAAATTTTTGCAATTTTTAAAACATCTCCCTAAAAATTATCCTAGATCTCAGTTGACAAGATTAAATGCAAAAACACTACAAAGATATGGAATACTAACAGTAAGCAAATTGATGTAATTCAAGGAAAATATTTTACTCTTAAAATTCGTTCTTTTTAGTGGGTGTTCTTATAATTAAAATGGGATCGATTCAATAAGTTTAATTCTTCAATATTTTCAATAGATACTATAGCGGGAGCATGCAAATCCATTGTTAGTATACAGGGTGCCCTATAACCGGTTAGGTATTTCTTGTGGACTGTTTAACATCGTAAAAAAATCATCACATACTTCATGCAAAAATGATAACAATTTTATATTGTTTAGATATACTGATCGTAATATTACCGGATTTTTTAAATATTTTGTACACTAATATACTACGCCGATTTGCGCGAACGAAGTAATTTACAATTACATGACTAATCCAATCTTTACATCTATTTAATTCAACCAGACGCTTCAGTTTAACATACAACGCTTAGCATAATTCATCGACAGTAAATATGCGTACAACAAATCATGCATGCGACATATGCGGTCAACAAACCATGCATGCGGCGCATGGCCCAGTAAATTAATGGACGCATAGTTTAATAGTATATCGTTAATGTTCAATTAAATTTGATGTGGTCAGATCTGAATATTTCGCAAGTCGTGGTTAATTTTGATGTGGGAAGATGTACATTTTGCATACTAGGGGTATCTGGGATTGAACCTTTAAGTATTTTTTCTTTTATGTTTCAAATGTATATTTTGAAAAAATTCGTAACAAACTTAAAATAGAATAAAAGGAAGTGGACAGACGGACGTAAGGACGATTAATAACAGCCGTAATCCAAAAGTGTTGCAAAAAAGGGATATGGGAAGGATAAAGAGAAAATAAGTGAAAGTTTTTTTATACTTCATTGGACATAAAAAAACGGAAAAAGAAAAAATAAGTGAAAGTTTTTTTTATACTTCATTGGACATAAAAAAAAAACAATAAACAAGCGGTCTTATTGCGTAGCAATCTCTACCAGATAACCTTTGGTTACAAGATGAGTATAGAAAAAGTGAAGACAGTCCGAAGAGTATTTGTACAATATGAATAGTATAATATATATATACATACAAATAATATAAATACATAAAGATCAGATTGAAATGGATTTATGACATGGGCCTATAACACCCAAGTCGTCCAACGAACATACATTTAAATACTATCATTACATAACCTACTAATATTATAAATGCGAAAGATTGTGAGGATATTTGTATGTTTGTGTAATTGTTACTCTTTCCAATCGCAATCGCAAAAACTAAAAAAAAATAAAATTACTGATGTAGTTTACAAAGTGCGCTTTGCAATATCGAAAATTATTCGACTCAAATAGGTGAGACCAAATTTCATTATTATTAAAAACTGTTTCATATTCAGCAAAAATTCCCACTTACTCTACTTCTTAAAAAACCATTCACAGGATGTTCCAAACAAACAAGTGACACGGCATTATCACGTACAAGTCGTACCTTTTATTTGTTCCAAACTGCTTAATTACGCTGGAAATTCCAAGTTCCATTATTAACGTACAATGTTCTCGGAACTGTGGATCCATTTGTACCAAGTTCCAACTTGTTACTGATTACGGAATTTCGATGTTCCAAGCTGGACATGTTACAGTTGTGTTCTAGTGTATTGAATTTTCATATTTTAGTGCTCGTTATGAACAATGCAGCGTACGTAACAAAATTAATATAGAGGTTGTTGTAAAATATATGAAGAATATTTTCTGAATTTCTTTCTCATTTTTAATCTTGTCTAAAATTAAGATGAAATTATATATCTACACCATTATTATAAAGATGAAAACTTTGTTTTTTTTTGTTTAGTTGTAATGAATATTACTCAAAAACAACTGGACCGATTTTAAAAATTCTTTCACCATTCGAAACCTACATTATCCATGAGTAACATAGGCTTAATTACGGAAGCGAAGCCGCGTAGATCAGGTAGTTTTACATATTCCAGAACTATACTAAAGATACTATGAGATTGTTAGTAAGATGTTCTGTATAGAATTTTCATATTTTGCTCACTATGTTTGTTAAGAACAATGCAGCTTGCGTCGTACGTACCAAAATTAATATAAAGGTTATTCTAAAAAGGGTCTAGAATTTTTTAAAATCTTATATGAATTTTGTACGGTTGGAGTAAAGGTTTTTTTTTTTTTATGGCAGAGCAAGCAAAGGAGCAAGTGGGTCACCTGATGTTAAGTGATCACCGCCGCCCATGATCACCTGAAACACCAGGAGTGTCGCAGGTGCTTTGCCGGCCTTTAATGGACATATACGCTCGTCTCTTGAAGGTAAACTTAAACTTGATACATTGTGACTTCTCGATGGAAATGCATTTTACTAATAATACTTAAAAACTACTGGAATACTTCGAGTAAATGATTTATTTTGCACTCGCTGTTCCGCGCGGGTACGCTCCGTATTTTATAGCCTATGTTACTCGTGGATAATGTAGCTTTCGAATTATGAAAGAATTTTTAAATACCGTCATGTAGTTTTCGAGCCTATTCATTACAAACAAACAAACAAACAAAGATTTCCTCTTTGTAATATTAGTGTAGATAAATACCAATAAATATAACTTTGAGGTTCTAAAATCGGGATGTAGCCCGGTATATACGTTTGAATTCATTCGTAGTTTAATAACAAGGAAGGCTTCTGACGAGAACTCGACTCAAATTCATTTCCGCACAGTGTGCTCCACGACCCATTAGTGGCCAAGAAGTTCCAATTGGAACTGCGCGTTGAACTTGAGGTTTCCTGTCGGAAATTGTCCTGAAGGGATTGTATTTACTTTGATCAATTAACCTGTTCTGAGCAGTGTTAATAATTACACAAGAGATAGATAGAAGATTATATATCACAATAAATTGCGATAGTATCGTTAGCCTTAGAAAAGAAAACGATATATGTATATGTATATCTTTGGCACGTCGCAGTACCAAACTTACATTATATATACTTCATCTAATCCTGATATATATTTATTTATTTATTAACTCTTTATTACACTTTACAAAAAAAAAAGGAAAACACAGCAACATACATAGTATGTATATTTAAGTAATTGTGAATTCTTTTAATCTAATATTTGTATGCCAGAACACTGGCGAATTGTGTTGGACATAATACTATATTAACAACTTGTATACGACTATTCTAGCAAATAAATAAATTTCATTTCATTTCATTTCATAGCACAAAAGGCGGCCTTATCACTACACAGCGTTTTCTTGCAGGCAACTATTGAGCATAAGGTAAGAAGCAGAGTTTTATAAAAGATATTCATAAATGTACGTCACGGACGCATTATTTGTACCTAATACAATAACAGAGATGGCTTCTGATGAGAACTCAACTCGAATTCATTTCCGCACAGTGTGCCACGACCCATTAGTGGCCAAGAAGTTCGTACTAATATTATGAAAAAAGGTTAATTATATTATTATGGATTTAAAATTGTTAGGGGTTGCCTGAAAGAAATCGCTGCTAAGCCAAATTACACCCCTTTCTATAAACCTTTGTTGTTTTCTACTTTTTTTATTACCTTTATTATAATAGTGTGTAAAAAGGAGGAATTAAATAAATAAATAATTCTTGAAGAGTGTTGTATCGAATTTTCATATTTTGCTCACTCTCGTCGTAATGAAACTGTGCAGCTGCTAGCGTCGCACGGGTAACGAAATTAATATAGAGGGTGTTCTAAATAATAACAGGTATATATTTTATCCAATGTATGTATATATGTATTTTAGTAGCTTCTATTAATAGCACTCTATTTTAATTTCACTGTAATTGCCTTTATAATTGACTCTAATACCAAGTCTTTGAATTTACATGTGTAAACTCAATTTACGTGTTGAAGGTGTTTCAAATTAGTCATAAAAATTCTTTAACTGTACTTTATACTTTGTATTGTTGCTTCTTGATGGAATTATACATCATTTCTATAAACGGCCATTTTTAATATTCCCTTGTTTTGCTTACTAAAGTCAGGCAAATCTATCTATTTGCACTTTGGTTTCAATATGCTGTCGACGGATAGCCTTTGTTATGACTTTTGACAATCAAATGTCATTTAATCTGAGATTACAATCTATCCATAATCTTTGATACATTATTGAAAACGGCCGTTAGAGAAATGCACATTTTTACTTTTCCACTTCCACTACATTATTATGAATTTTAGATTAAAACATCAATCACGACCGGTTTCAAACATTAGGTTCAGTTAAACCATGCGTGAAGGTACTCAAATCATTTCTTTTTCTTTCTTTCCCGTTATAATTTTTCTATTTTATACTTTACCCTAATTGTTACACGCAAAATGAAATGGATAGCATACTGTCCAGGTACAAAAGTATGTTAATATCCTTGTGCATGTTGTGTTACAGACATCGTCTTAGGGATTTTCTTCGAGTTGACACTGTTCTTGTAACACCCTGTACTAATTTGAACTGGATTAACTCAGTAACCTGCCTGTCAACTATAACTATGACGAGTTCCCCTCACTTTATAAATTAATTGGAACAATATTTTACATAATGACAAAAATTGTTAAAAAAATGTACAGGTAGGTACTTTATAATTTTAAGTACTCTTTTTTATAATAATTTGATTTACCGTTTTTGTTAGGGAAATCATCATTAAATTTCTATTTTTGTATATACCTAGTATAGTATTATATTATGGTATTGGTATATACTATATGTATTTATTACTTATATTTGTACATTTATTATTTTATTTATTGAGTTAATATTCTAATTTTCTGAATATATAACTATCATTCATTTTTCCCTTTCAAATAATTACATCTCTTTTTCTGTGCAGCTTATCCCCTCCTAGAGGTTGTCTGGCAGAAATTGCGCGTTAAGACACCCTTTTGTGTGCAATGTTCTCATATTTTAGTTTTTAAGTTTTATGTATAATTCTAACAAATTCATCAATCGATGCAATAAAAGTAGTTTTGAAAGATTTAAGTATATTCGGGTGTGTTAAGCGAATTCCCGAAAATATTTGATTGCAGTTTTCTGTCTATAAAACTTTCTATCAAAGGCATTTTCTTTTCTTTCTTTCTTCAGGTGACATTACAAAATTCCACCCTCTATATTTATTTTTGTTCAAAGCGTCAATTTATTGATATTATAATCGTACAGTCATGTTACTATTAAGGGTACTCCAAAACACTTAAACCGATTCAATTGAATGACAATACAAACATTACTTTATCAGTTTCAAAGGGCGGTGACATAAAAGACATTACTATCAATAAGTGGTTGGTTATCACAAGGACAGTTAGAACATTTACACTTTAAATTTAATTAGTTTTCATGCGTGGTTTTACTTGTGTATGCCTCACCCGACCGGTTGCGGTCATGGTGGCCAATCTCAACAGAAATCAATTAGGTATGCAAGTGGCATTTATTATAGGTGCACTCTGTATTCTTTCACTCTCATAATCCTAGAAGTCTCAAATCTTATAATTCTGGTAGTTGGTGGTATTGGTACACCCCTGTACCATATAGAGCCCAAAAAACCGTCAGTCCTGCGCCTGATCTCTCTCCGGTCGTGTCAGTCTGCCGCATCGGATTATGAAAGTAAAAGTAATAGCGTACCTGGCTGATCTCTGTTAAGATTGGCCACCAAGATCGCTATCGGTCGGGGAGGCATTATTATGATTAAATATTAATTTTAGACATCATACCAAGTTATATATTCTCTATCCAAACTTAAAATTCAAGGAAATACAAATACTGTCAGATCCAAACACCATTTCAAAGAATATTGCATTTTCCAGTCCTCTTAAAACTATTACAACGCTATTAAAACCATATTTCCCGGAAGCGCCAAATTGCTTGTAAAAACAATATTCCTTAATTTGATCAGCTAAGACGCAATAACCATCTAAAGTGATATAAAGGATTGTACATAGTAATTAAACGCGATTTAATGTCAGGGTTAATTATGTTAATTTTAAATTGCACTTTATTTTGTGATTATAACCGTGTTCACGAACATTTTTTTTATTTTACGTTACGCCATCTAGTTCTAAATTAAGCAATGCTTTTATGGAAACTAGATAACTGATAGATATAATGAAACATACTTCTTTTGTAAATACTCACTACAGATAGATTAACACCCAGACAGTAGAAAATTGCAATGTTCATCACATCACAATTTTTCACTCGTGGAGATCAAACCCACACCCTCCAGCACGATAGACCATTGCTGTATCCACTGCGTCACTCAGGTCGTCATATTATTGCAATAATCACACAATTTCTACCTCATTCAATTCTAATTTCGCACATGGGCTGTTATTTTTTCTAGTTAACGCGATTTTTCATATTGCATAAATTTAATTCTTTATTTATAGACCCCAAAACCATGGTTAGAATTTGTAAAGTGACAAAAATTATCGGTCATGAAAGAATGTTTTATTATAAGCTATGAGTTAAAAACATAAAACCTACAATAAGTACTTTAAGTTTCAGTAACATTGACAAGAGTCAATGTGTATTATTTATTTATTATTAGTGAATAAAAAATTGTTTTACCCGCGTATGTCAGTTCTGATTAAAATCCTTTCTTATCGAATGCCTACGTTATAACATCTACCTGCATGCCAAATTTCAGCCCGATCCGTACAGCGGTTTAAGCTCTGCGTTGATCACTACTTCAGTCAGTCACTTTTCAGTTTTATATATCCACTTTTATCCAAACTAAGTCTCAACTTCCTAGAAAGTTGAAACATAAAATCATTTAATTACTCTCTCGTTCTTCACAAAATAGTTACTCCATTCTTAGTTAATTATATCATAAAATGCATGCGAAACTGCAAACTTAATTATTTCGACGGATCAAAATATACAAAGTAAGCAAGATATATGCTTTAAAATGCGCTATCTAAATCGCTTCCGCCGCCGCGTCCGCTTACTTGCAAAGTGAACCAGTAGACGCCTCGATATTTTAAGCGATGCAGCGCCGGAAAATTCCTCTATGCGAAGTGCAGCGCTAATATTTAAACGGGACATTTTCCCTGAAGACACTTTATACTTTTATTAAAACTTTTTAACCTACTAACTTTATAATTCAAATGGTGTATTTTTATTAAACGATTGTTTGAACGTACTGTATTTTATGTAGTTTGTATATGGAAGTTCAGCGCTCGTTTTAATTTATTGCTGTTAACCCACTTTTGTTTTAATTAGCGATTACGTAAGTTTTATGTTTTATTGGAAAGTGTGTTTATGTTGTTTAATGGATTTGTTATATCGAAGCAGATTAATTGAATAAGCAATAAACATTTGACCCGTCGAGGCCAGAGGTCGGCTACCTTTTGAGCCAAGAGTTAAAAACTATTATTTTCAAGAAATAAAAGAGTTGCTTTCAACTCTCACGAAAAGTTTCTTATAACAATAAATAGTACTTGCAATACATATTTTTGTTCCAAGCGTCTAATCTAATGATTCACAAAAAAGTATGAATTCATATACTTAAGTGCTTAGTATTGTTTTAACAAATTAGTTAGTATATTTTATTATATAACTAAAGAATCCCAACTTCAAATCCAAAGTGCATCTAGCGAGCCGAGGGTTGCCAACCCCTGGTACAGGCAATTTTCTCACAGGAAACCTCAACTTCTGTAAACGATATTCACTTGAAACTTCGTGGGCACTTATGTTGAAAACTGTGCAAGATGGCGGCAGAAGTTGTCACGTAATTAAACATAGTTTTCGCTTGACAATGTTGACGCATTGCATACTCAAATCACTTTCATTTTCATTTAAACTCTTTATTTATAAAATAAATTAACAAAACAAACGAATACTATAATAAAAAGGCGACCTTATTGCTTAGCAGCGATTTCTGCCTCGCAACCTAAGGTGTAGAAAAAGCAAATGAAATATAAAATCAAGGGCAGCAATGAAAGCAACGAAAAGAGTTGATATATAAGATGATAATACATAAATAAATGATATATATAAAATAATAGATAAATATATCATATATAAGCTAATAATAATATTAATAAAACAAAAGTACACATATAGCTAAAATATGTGTACCTGTATTTACACAATTGTAATCACATTAATTGTTCAGAGTAAAGACTCAACTCTTTTTCAATATTTGCGCGTTGAACCAAAGAAATAAATGAACTCATTCAGTCAATATATTTTCTATACTGGAAAACTCAAGCAAAGAGAAATATCATTGATGATTTCATAAAAACATTAAAAAAAGTGTCACAAAAGCTAATTTCATTAAACACATTTCTGCTCGCATCAGATTAATTGTTCACAACAAACGTCCTCAACCCGTCAAGACAATTTCCGACAGGAAACCTCAAGTTCAACGCGCTGTTCCAATTGGAACTTCTTGGCCACTAATGGGTCGCTCTATGGAATGCCGTACACACTACAATATCAGGATCAGACGATGTATATACTATAAGTTTTGAACTGCGACGTGACAAAGATCTTTATCGTTCTTTTTCTAAGGCTAACGATACTATCTGCAATTGATTGTGTATCTCTTGTCTAATTATCAGCGCTCAGAACAGGTTAATTAATATACGCAAATACAATTCAACCCTTCAAGACAATTTCCGACAGGAAGCCTCAAGTTCAACGCGCTATTCCAATTGGAACTTCTTGGCCACTAATGGGTCGTGGCACACTGTGCGGAAATGAATTCGAGTTGAGTTCTCGTCAGAAGTCATCTTTGTATTAAGCAGGATTCAATTTCGTCAGTAATAGGCTATATTCAAGAGTTACAATATCATGGTTAAAAGTATATACTATGTAAGTTTTATTTGATGACGACCCGATTGGCGCAGTGGTTCAGCAATGGTCTATTGCGCCGGAGGATGTGGGTTCGATCCCCACGAGCAGAAAATTATGATGTGATGAAAATTATAATTTTCTACTGTCTGGGTGTTCATTTATCTATAGTATATATGTATTCACAAAAAAGTATGTTTAAGTATGTCTATCACTTATCTAGTTTCCATAGTACAAGCTTTGCTTAGTTTGGGACTAGATGGCGCTGTGTTAAATGTCCAGGAATATTTATTTATTATTTAACAACTATATCTCCTCTTTTCTATGGTGCGTACGATATTATATATATGTATAAATATATCACATATGTGTCATATTTATTCACGTATCGTGGAGCCGACTGCGAAGTTCCTTTTCTTTCAAACAAACGCTATTTGCAACTAAATGTTAAGTATATTCGTGTAGCATAACCATTCAACTCCGCTTAGAGCAGGTTAATTGTTCAAAGCAAATACAACTCACTTCAGGACAATTTCCGACAGGAAACCTCAAGTTCAACGCGCAGTTCCAATTGGAACTTCTTGGCCACTAATGGGTCGAGGAACACACTGTGTGGAAATGAATTCGAGTCGAGTTCTCGTCAGGAACGTGTGATGATGAGATGTTGATGATTGAAGCAAACTTGCACAGTGCGCGATTTTAACGCATTTTCTGCCATTTTGTTAGCCATTTTTTACACTCCTCCGGTCACGTCGGTCTGCCGTCCCATCGGATTTTGAGAGTAAAGGAATATTGTTTATTTGAATTCTATATATATATATATATATATTTATTTTAATTGACTGACTTTAGATTGACTAAAGTAAATCGGTTTTTAATGTAAAATCTAAAATATTTGTATGCCTCTATCGCTGAAATTTTTGTATTACCACCATTGACAAACCTATATTCGCAAATAAAAATATTTCATTTCAAATAATAGAGAGTGCACCTGTGTTTGCGCACTTGTGCACTATAATATCTCCTGCGTACCTGGCTGATCTCTACCGAGATTGGCCACTATGATCGCTAGCGGTCGGGGATTTTATATTATTTATTTTAAAATGTTATTTTTGTAGTTGGGAGTATATTTTATCCAATAGTACTGCCTGAAATACAATATTTATCCATTGTATTCGTACATTGCTTTGCAACGATTTTCAATTACCCTTGAACCCGAAAATTTGCATTAAACTTTATTTAAATAAAAAATGTATAAAACAGTATATCGCTAAATCACTGGAAAAGCAGTGATCTTTTAATAGAATTCTACTTTTTTATACATTCAAATCTCAACCGTACAATCTTTACCAAATAAAATACAGCAACACAAATGACCCAAAGATATTCATAACCACGCACAAATCCAAACAATATTTTATCGACAAATAAAACACCCCTTATTTGACAACTTCTTCGGAACCATACCTTATGTAAGTGCGTGATTTACATTCATACAATGATTGAATTTATCTCAGAATCTCGAACTCGGCTCATGGTAGGGGAGCCCAAGAGGGGATTTCGGGATTTACTCGAGCGCGTCAGATTAATATATAGGGGGATACCTTGTACCTTAATAAGTACTCCCACCAAGTATGAGCCTTATATATATGTTCGCTCTTCAGGGATAAAGGATCAGATTAGTAAAAAAAAATTGATCATCAGACATTCTCGAGCGCGTCAGATTAAGATAAGGTGAGTTAGTTACGTGCTAAAACGTGTATATTTCACTAATCTGACGATTTGAGCGTGACGCAAAGGAGGGAGAGGGCTACAAACAAGTTGTAAAAAAAAAACGTCACCTGGACATTCTCGAGCGCAGCTAATTTTTTTTTTATTTTGAAGGGAATCACTCAAGGATTACGAAAAATATATAATCTGACGATTTCGACAAGCCGAAGCAACAAAAATTGATAGATAAAGTTCAGCTACGTGATGTCTATATTCCCCTCTGCGTTTCTATTTCTCTCTCACTCTTTTTCTATCTGTAATTCTCTCTCTTCGTCCCCA
>LQNK01000190.1:80621-107302 GCA_001586405.1 Phoebis sennae | reverse complement strand
GACGCTCAAGAGCTTTAGAGAGGAAAGGTAAAATGGATATGGGTCGGAAATCTGACAAGGAACTTGGGTTGTTCTTTTTAGGTAAGGGGACGATCTGAGCATCTTTCCAGGAGTCCGGAATTTATACCATTTTTTTTATACCATTGTACTGTCTAAGTTTTTACACCGATCATTAACCTATCTTTCATCTGTCTATTAAGTAAATAGGCGTTTAACCGACTATAAAAAATGTGGCAAAAAACATGATCGTTACACACAAGGTCAGGAACAAGGTCTTTGGACGCAAAATCGAGAAAAAACTTAATGGTTCATGTATTTTGAGACGAGGAAAATTGTGGCTTACGTTTATGGTTTATGTCTCGAAATTATAAGATGTATAGCTTTATGTTAAATTTTTTCTAATTAAAATAATATTATTAACGTACCTGAAAAATATGAATATGAAATAAAATGCTTTATTTACCACCACAACAGTATTTAAAAAAGACATTTTTTAACTACTACTTAATACTACATGAAGTTACTACATAGGGGACAAAGAAAAAAAAGGCACAGTGGTGGCAAAAAGGCCTCAGCACAGCAGCGATAATAATTAATTATCGCTAGATAAAAAGTAGTATTTTAAGGTGAAAGACCCAATACTCACCACTGTAAAATTCTGATTTACTACTTTTATCACCTCCATATTATTCCGTATTTCCTTCCTTCCATATGTCCTTTCCTCTCCTCAAAAAAGGCCTCCTAAAGCTGGAAAAAGTGTATATTTTTTTGTATTCATGGATGCTGGTATTCACCTAACATAACGTCCGAGAGGTAGAACCTTTTTCTGAGGAAGGTGAGGCAAGCTGAAAATTTTTATGACGCCTCTCCTGTAACACCCCGACATGGAACTGTAGACCTGAGTAACAAGGCTTTTTTAAACCTGACAGGTGGGAAGTCCCAACAAAAAGACTAACTATTTTTTATACCTATGTCATTGAGAAGTTCGCGGGTGAAACCGCGGGGCGAGGCTAGTATTACTTATAAGCATTGACTGCCTCGTTGGTCTAGTGGTTGTTGCATCTTTGACTACAGATCGAAGGGTCCCGGGTTCGAAGCCCGGGTGGGGCCAAAAAGAATGTTTTTGGGATTTTTCTGACAATTATTCACTATATAGATACAAGAAACTCGCATATTTTCTCTAAAAATAGACTCTCGTGTTCTTCTCAAATAAAGAACCCATTACACATGTACCAAATAAGGGAGCCTTTTAAGTTAAAACAATAAATGTGAGTTTTAAGTTCACGTGCACTTAGCTCGGCACGCCATCTTAAGTACGTCCAGTGCTTTGGGGCTTAACGACTTAGAATTAACTTGCACTTTCCTACTTTTATTTCGATTGAGAAATAGTTTCATGTATCTACTAGTATTATAAAAAAGGAAAACTTTGTTTGTTTGGTTGTAATGAATAGGCTCAAAAACTACTAGACCGATTAAAAATTCTTTCATCATTCGAATGCTACATTATCCACGAGTAACATAGGCTATATTTTTTAGATATATTATTAGGATATGCTAGCTGATGAAATCGTAGATATAATTATATTTTACTTAAGTAATATTTCAATCAATCAATCAATCAACTAATCAATCAAAAATAATTTATTTGCTTGTAGAAGATAAATTAAGTTTCAACACATTACACGTAATTGAATGCAAAAATATACCATAATTGTTATATCTATCTGATTCATTAAACCTGCCTGAACTTGCGAAAGTTACTAAGGATGTGTGTATGTATGTATGTGTGTTTGTAACTCTTCCACACAAAAACTACCGATTGTAATGAAACTTGATATTCATATAGATAAGGATCCAGAATAACATATACTTCTTATTTCGAAATTCCCACGGGAAAACCCCGGGTCGTGGCTAGTCTACACTTTATAATATTATTTAGAGGAAAACTTTGTTTGTTTGTTTCATTGGTTGTAATGAATAAGTTCATTCATTTTTCTACGAGAACGGTTATCATTACGCTACGGCAGCGAAGCCGTGCGGATTAGCTAGTATTACATAAAAATTCTACTCACATACCTCGTAGACACATTAAGAAATTAACTCAAATATATTTTAAATTCTACGCAAATCTTTGCGGCCAGTGACCCGGTTGGAGACCTGTATAATAAGTTAATTTCGCTAAAGAACAAATTACTTAAAATTAATATTGTTACGTAACTTTTTTTTAACATTTTCGTACTCAAATTCCGTCATTAAGAAAAATTTTAAAGTGTATTGTTAAGTTTTTGCAAATTGTATTACGGTCGATGATCCGGTTGGCATTACTTGCAATTTTCTAAGTAGCGTAAGCATATAAACTTAAACTAACCATACATATCGATTAATAAGCAAAATATGTACCCTTATTTTCCTTACGCTACAAATTAAATTATAGAAAACAAGCCTGTAACTTCTGTGGCAACTCCGGGATTATAAGTAGCTTATATGTAATTCTGAACCATTACCTATATGTGGACCAAGTTTCATCATAATTGGTGCAGTAGATTTTGCATGAAAGAGCAACAAACATAAATACATCTTCACAAACTTAGGGCGGGGTCTGGAGGCCTGTATCCCATCCCATTTCTCTCCCATCCTGTTGTACTCCTCTCCCAATTTCCCATCATTAATCCTCTCCTTATCCACTTCCTTAAACTCGGCAAAGCATCTGCGATCATGTTGTATATGTTCATGGGCTACGTTCAGTCACTTAACATCAGGTGCACGCATGCTCCGCTATAAAACATACAATAATGATATAAAAGTGTTCCTTAAATCTTAAACAAGTAAAAGGTTGAGAACCCCTGCTCTAGTATTACGCTACTACACGGATGTAACACCTAATAAATAATTTAAAACTACCCGTTTTTTATGACTGTTACAATTTAAAAGCGCCATCAACAAACATCCTTTATCACCTACAGGGTGATTAAAATTGTCAAGAAAAATAAAACTCGAAATTTTCCGCAACTACGGCCAATGACCGTACATATTAATTGGCCACAGTAGTTCAACGGCATGGCCTTGGAGAGGTCAGCGATGTACGAGTCGGTGGAGCGAGGATTTTGTTTACACGTTTGGGTATATTTGGTAGGCTTAATGTTGCCTGAAATTAAGTAATCTGTATGACTGGCAACAAACTCCGCTATTTGGACCACAGGTCAGTGATGGTGTCACTGAAAATCAGTAGTTGAGGACATTAATCTCCAACATATGCTGATGGGATATCACATTTTGGCATCACGCCACCTATTAAAATCTATTTTCTATTTTTGATGTATATTTCTTTTTGTGATGCCAAATAAAGATTTGTCATTTGTCAAATTAATAGAAACTAACTTAGGTCGTGATTGGAATTGCAATAATACAACGTTCCTTTATTAGACCATAGCACAAGTTTTGTTTTATAGCAGGCAAGCGATGCATGCGGTTCACCTGATGTTAAGTGACTGACTGCAGTCTATGAACATCTACAACATCAAAGTGTCACAGATTCCTCACCGGTTTTAAAGAAGGAAAACGGATAAGGAGAGAGTGATTTCGGGAAATTAGGATAGGAGTAGACCAGGATGGGAGAGGAATGGGATGGGAATTCAGGCCTTCAGGCCCCCGCTCACCGTACGAAACACAGTGCAATACTTCACGAGGGTCTTCTGCTAAAACTCTGCTTTTATAACAGGAACTAATTATTTCATTTGTATTCCTATAAATATATTTTTCTTTCTTTCTTTTTCTAATTATCTATCGACAGGACTTGTAAGGTATCCTACCTTTAAAAAACTCTAAGCATTTGACTGAGTTTCTGTAAACGAGTAAAGTTGTCAATACATTTTTAAATCATTAGGTAAGTTGTAGCTGCGAGGGTATTCATGCATGCCAATGATAATCCGGCTTAAAACAAATCTTTTAAAAGCGTCTAAAGTGTACTATTACTAATATTATTATCTATACTTCAAATAGGGTTCCCCTTGTCTGGTTCTTTAACGCAATAAACTCAAAAAAACTAATATATAATTGCACGATTTTCATTATTATTATAATGCATTTCCTAAGGAAATTTTAGGTATATAATTTATAAAGTTATTATTACTGTACTATGGGTGTAAGCAAAAGTAATACTTGTACACTTTATGCTCAGAGCATGGCCTTTTTATTACAGGTCTTATATATTATAATAAGTAATATCAAGTCGTTTTAAGCCATGAAATCTAGGTAGATTTCATGGCTTAAAATTGCTTGATATTTTACTTATTAAGAAAAGAAAGAAAGAAAGAAAAAAAGTCTTTATGTAATATAGGTATATTAATTATTATAAGTAAAAATAATAATTTTCCCTTACCTTTCACCCGAGGCATTTTAAAGTTTATGTATACAAGTTATCAGTACATTTTCAAATCATTAAGCAAATTGTAGCTGTCAGGAAGGGTATTCAGGCGTAATGATAATCAAGGTTAAATGATCCAGTGAAAGGTTACCTTTTTGAATGTTTTGTATGCTAGAGGTGAAACTGAAAATTTTAATATAATTTAATCATTAATTTGTATAGTTGCTTAATAAAACATAAGTGCAGTGAGATACATATTCTATTTATTTTAATTCAGATACATAAATGTAATGAACAAAATTTATAGAATTTTTAAACTTAACTTTTTAAATCATAGAAAATACTTAAATTGATATAAATTGAATCTTTAGCTACATATTGTTGATGCCACAAGTGATTAAAATCATAACTTTTTAGTGTCCTGTGAAGGGCAATCACATCACCTAGTCACAATTCAGTTGGTATATACATCATTGAACCTTAACCGCAGAACTTATTCTGTTGATTTTCGAGGAGTTCCCTAGAAAATCATCCACATGGATGATCAGACTGGAACCAAATTTCTATGGGACCACACTGACACTCTACTCTTTTGAATTCAAAAAGAATTTTCCAAATCGGTCCATAAACGCCGGAGATATGTTACCACACACACAATAATAGGTCGAATTGATAACCTCCTCCCTTTTTTGAAAGACGGTTAATAATCGGAAACCTTTTTTTATTTTTCTTTAATGGACATAATAATATAAATCGAGCATTTCTCGTTGTTGGCATAATTAATCAATAAATTAATCAAGTTATCTTGACTTTACATGAAACAAGATTGGTAACGTAATATATTAACTCTTGACAAACCACATAATTTGTGTTAACAAATGTATTTTTTTTCTATTATTTAAACCAATGTTCAGTATTAAGTACATACTACTGCCCGCGGCTTCTCTCGCATATAATTCGGGTTCTCTACATCAATAAACGGTATTCTATCACCTCATCGAGCTAATAGCCTATCGGAATACAAAATTTCATCAAAATCTGTCCAGTATTTTCGGCGTGATTGGAACGCAAACATCCAAACTCATCAGCTGTGTTCTGTTATAAATAAACTTTTCTTTCTTTCTTTCTTTCTTTCAAACGACTCTTACGACACCCACGGTCAGAAATGGGGAGGCGACACACGTATTCTATCCCGTCGTCACATGGGTGAAATGTCATAGTCAGTTACAATAATACTGCTAAAATAATAAATTTAACGTACGTGTAGAAAATATGTCAAATAAAAGAACAATCTACTCAAAAGCTAATATAAATGACACTTTTCTATTTAAAAGTTCGCAGCGTCCATTGTCGAGAAATAAAACTATTATATCTTCTAAACAAGTGAAAACCGTAAAATAAAAGCGACAGCGAGTTGAAATTTCATAAAAAACACAATCATTTTATGTTTTGGTAATAGTTATTTTTTAGATATTTTAGTATCAACAAAATGTATTATTTACCTCCATATTAACTACTAGTTCAGCGCGGCTTCGCTCCCGTAGCATAATGTTTTATAGCCTAAGTTACTCGTAGATAATGTAGCTTTAGAATGGTGAAAGAATTTTAAAAATCGGTCCAATAGTTCTTGAGAGTATTCATTACACACAAACAAAGTTTTCCTTTTTATAATATTAGTGTAGAAAACGTTCATGATAAGATGAATATTATTTATTTATACGAACCGATTAAGTAATAGTTATAACATTTTCTGTTAACGTATTACATAAACATTTACTAATTTCCTTTCTTAAAATAGGGTAAGCGATGCACAATGTTCGTTCAAGTTTATAGACAGTGGTATTTTTTTTAAATTGTAAATTGTTAAAAACACTTCGTAAGAAAGGCCTCTAAATTATAATACAATACTACCTACGCATAAAAGCTTTTTGACTTTGAATTTTTAAAAAATTCATAAAATCGCTCAAAGCGTATGACTTATACCACACAAAACCACTCGCATAAAATCCGCTATCTTCCCTTCACTTCTTTTGATTTGTGGATCTGTGGGGCATGGGACTTGGAACTCCGATGATTAATAAGCTGAGAGTTCCCGGCCATCGGGGGTTTCCCGTCAGGTGAAATTAATCTCAGAATTTACGCAATTTACCAAAAGGGTGCTGATGACACGTGGGTTTTTCTTTTGTTAATGGGGTTATTTTTCAAAAGATACCTGTTGAGATAAGTGTTTAATGGTTTTTCGTAATTTATTATATGTGAACAATAATTGAAGAAATATAAATAAATAAATAAAATAAAACTTTATTTGTCTCACAACATAAGCTTAATACATTTATATGTAGGAAGAAAGAATGTTTATTCCATACATAAGCAGGCACATAGAGTGAAATACAGACAATGAAATAAAATGCATGATAATAATAATATAACAATTTAAAATAATAACAATTAAAAGCTTTGAAAAACAAAGAAACTTTTATTTAACTATATTGCTATAATTGCTACTTAATACGTTTTATTTTGCTAGCTGTGTCCCGCGGTTTCATCCGCATATATCTGTTTTCCTACTTACTAGACAGATTAGGTGATGCGGTACATTTTATATAAATTTAATGCGAGCGAAACCGCGGGCAGAAGCTAGTAAGAAATATAACATAATATATATAAAACCCAAAGGTGTCTGACTGACATAGTGATCTATCAACGCACAGTCTACTTGACGGATCGGGCTGAAATTTGGCATGCATGTAGATGTTATGACGTAGATATCCGCTAAGAAAGGATTTTGATCAAATTCCAGAGGAAGGTAAAGAACAAATATACGCAGGTAAAACCGCGGTGCTAGTCTAGTAGGTACATAAAGTAATATTTTCTTTACATACATTTTTTATTTCTTGAGTGAAATAATTTAAATAATGAGTTCAATTGACTATATAACTACCACAAATTATAATGGTCTAAAAACGTCCTCTATAAAAGCAGGATTATAGGTACCTATAAAGCCAAAAATAAAACAAGACGACTTAAACTAAGTGCCACAATATATTTGTTTTTCTTCGTGTTAGTTACATATTGGTTTTACGACTTTTTTACCATTCCAATCAAGACCGTATCTTCACCATAATAGGGTATATTTTACAACTAATCACTCCAACTAGGTCATTAAATGTGAGACAAAGACAGGAACCCGCATCTGTCAGTTAATTGATATCGTTTCTAAAGCGAATGCTCCCGTATCGTCTGATTTTATATTTCAAGTCAAGTACAGGCCATTATTAATCTGTGGCCAATTTTTAAATTTCGAATTTTAGTCGCCATCTTGTTTTTTGAGTTTTCCTATAATTTAAGCTGACCGGACGCATTAGGTCGATTCGATTCAAACAATCTTTAAATGAAAGGTTTTAAAACATTTTAAAATCAAAGCTATTAACATTAAGTGTGTTTTGTAACGATATTAAATAGTAAAGCTGTGCCTAATGTACGTTAATTGGCAGTAATAATTTAATCTAAACTTAATTTAGCAATGAGATCTATGTATCTAGTTGGTAAGCCAGATAAACAAATGAAATAAATAAAAAAAATAACTTCTTATTACCAATTTGTAGGACCGATTAAACCACATTTTTTTTAAATTTTATACAATGATCAAAGAATAAAAACCTTCTAGCTGTAATGAAAACACATACACACCCTAGAGATGACCCACCAAAAACGTCCAAAAACGCCTTTTCATGTAAAGCTTGTCAAAACATTGAAATTTGTCAAGGACAACCAAAACACAGTTCATTACAAACGTCCAGAAATAGCGCTTTATTTTCAGTAATGGTAACCCTGACCGAAATGTTACATCCACGCTCATTAACACTCAATTAAAATTAGATTTAAATTCAAAGTTATCCTTCTGGTGTTAAATATTAACATCATCATAATAGCTCCCCAGACCGATTTCGACCATGGTGGCCAATCTCAACAGAGACTAGCCAGCTGCGCAGGAGATATTATAGTGCATAAGTGCACTCTCTTCTCCTTTACTCTCATAACCCGATGGGACGGCAGACCGACGACCGGAGAGAGAATCGGTGCAGGACCGACGGCGACACGTGCTCTCCGAGGCACGGGGGTGCTCCAGCGCCGCCAACTTCCAAACTCAGGGCTTTTACTATTATTTCTTTGTCAGAAAAATCCTAATAACATTTTATTGTTACTCCGTCACACAATCACTCGGAAACAAGCGATTACGAATTTACAAAATATATTTCCACTCAAATGTGTTAATGTCAAATGTCAAAGAAAATGGAGAGTTCGAAGATGAACAAAATCGGTAGGGGGTTACGAAGAATGAAATAAATGAATGAATGAATGAATCAATGGTTAACCAATCTTGATAAAAATTTGTACGCAAATAGCATAGAAAAATCTCGAGTACAAAATTATCGAAATTGGTGGAAGGTAACGAAAATAGGCGATTTTCAGATGAATATAGATGAGTGTGGTATCAAATGAAATTTATTGATTTATACATTACAACGCCCATTTTCATTTGGGATGTTATTCTTATGGCTAGCTATCATGAGAGTGCAAAATGTAAATTGTTAAAATAAAAACTATGAATGGATACTTAAAAAATACTACATTAAACTACTTTTAGCACGAAATTTAAATCAAACACAGAAGTGCCATTACCGTAATTAAAATACATCGATATTCATACAACGACACTTCCAAAACTCATAACTCGTAAACATTAATCGAGAAAATCCTAATCGATTAAACATTAATCGAGAAATTCCTAATCGATTCAGTTATTCGATTTAATATCGAAAACCGTTTACGGCCCATTTCGAGAACGATAATGCTATGCGCAAGTTAGCGAGTAACGATGTATGAAAAACAGATTAGAGGTACTTAAATAAAATGCGAATTTTAACGTTACATGTCCTGCGTCAAGCTAAAAGGACCTTAAAGGAGTTGTTATTAAGATCTAAATTTTAAAGTCACGTTTTGAATACAAATCGATACATTATCCTTTTTTTTAGTGACTTTATGCTTGATTTGATGATTGCTTTCTTGACTTGAATGTTATTTTCTGCAATAAACTTTAAACAAGAGTTTCTTAGATCATACGTATCCTAGAGTGGAGAACACGTCTCAGAAAATGTAATGTGGGGCGCCCTGCGACGCGATGGAGTGATGATATACGCAGGGTGGCTGGCAACGATTGGCGGCAACGATCGGAGAGGCCTACGTCCAGCAGTGAACTATCAAAAGCTGATAATGATGATCTAATTTTAGCATTTCATTACTGAAAATTAATGTACCTATTTATACTGATTTTCGGAGTGGATGACATAAGTGTGGATTCGAACCCCGCGAGTAAAAGTTTTTTCAGCTATCTAAGTTTTTGTGTTAAACGTGCAAGAATATTTAAGTTAATTTTAAAATTTTCTAGCTTTGAATTTTAAGTTGAAGTAAATCAATGCATAGGATAAAAAATCGCTTTTGTATTTTTTTTTTTATGTTAAAGCAGGCAAGCGGGGCATGCGGTTCACCTGATGTTAAGTGACTGACCGCAGCCCATGAACATCTGCAAAATGGGAGTGTCACAGATGCCTTGCCGGCTTGGAGGAAGGGGTGGGTATAAGGAAAGGAATAATGATGGGAAGTTGGGAGAGGACTAGGACAGGATGGGAGAGGGATGGGAGGGAAATACAGGCCTCCGGGCACCAGCTCACCGAACGAAACACAGTGCAATACTGCTTCACGCCGGTCTTCTGCTGGGGGGTGGTATTTACACCGGTGCGAGCTTGGCCCAATTGTGCAATGCTCGGCTTCCACTCTTTTATTGCTGAAGATGTTGTGCAGCAGAATTACCCTCTGTCGCCTCATACGACACCCACGAGTAGAAATGGGTTGGCGGCACACGTATTCTAACCCGTCGCCACACGGGCTAATCCTCAAAAATTATCATTGATATTTTGATGCTTTTTTAAACAGAGTGATACAAGAGGATGGTTAATGATTACATAACATGCATAGTACGTGCGAAGCCGGGGCGGATCGCTAGTTTTGTATTATTAGGAAGTAAGAAGAAGGAAGTAGATTGTCATAATATAGCTTAAGGCCTACAATGAAAGTGTTGATCTCAAAAGGGATACAACAGTACTTTTTCTTATCAGATAGTAATGCCACGATGCAATTTCCTTGTTAAAATAATTTCTTATATCTGAATATTTATTATGAACTAGCTGTGTTCTGCGATTTCATTCGCATATATTATAGACCGTTCGCTTGGGATTTCCAATTAATATTATCCCATGTCGTTGTCCTGATCCTAAGCTATCTTCCTAACGAATTTTCTGTTCAATCGGTTAAGCAGATCTCGAATTATAAGTCTTGTAACAAACCCATCATTGATTTATATCTAAAGATATAATATGAATAGGTTGATAAGGTTTTCAATTAAAAGCAATTCAGTAAACGTTTCTAATTCTGTAATAGTTTCTCTAGTTACATAATTGGAAATTGCGTGATATATTTTATCGAACAAAAACCTACACTAACTATGTCTATTTCTGTTCTGTTATTTTAAAGATATTTTTTGTACTAACTTTAAAAAACACGTAACAAATTAACTTATTTACGTAAAACCAGCCGAACTACATATATCGACACAAATAGACATATACACATTATGTATTCTAAAATTTCGCGGTCTAAGCGTGTAAGTTTGTCGTGAGTATTCTATCACCTAAGCCAGTATTCGAAGTTTCATCAAATTCCGTTCAGTAGTTGCGGCATAATTTACACACAAACATCCAGTCTCAAACTAAGTAATTGTACTATGGTAGCTAGATAGATAACTTAATTAATAACTTACGGCCATTTTCAATAATGTATTAATTATTATGGATAGATTTTTATGTCAGATTATATAACAATAGATAGACAAAAATCATAGATGTCGTTAGGATATTGAAATCAAAGTGCAAATAAATAGATTTGTCTGACTTTGGTAAACAAAACAAGGGATAGATAAATATTGAAAACGGCCGTTTAACGTACTTTTTTGTAAATACATACATACTATAGATAAATTAACACCCAGACATATATTAATGGAATACCACGAGATTAAGATAGGTAATTAAATCGTGTAACATCCGGAGTCATTGAACTTCATTAACACGCTACTGTTGAGTGAAATAATATTTGATAACCAGATTTGTAACAAAGAGGGTATTGTACCATGTGTGTCCTTTGTTTTTAAATAGTTCGTGATAATTTGTATGAACGTTATTATGCTATAATATCCGCGCCCCGGTTTCACCCGAGTAGCTTTATATCCCGTGACAATTCTGGGATTAAAAGTAGCCTATTTGTTACTCTGAACAATTACCCATATGTATACCAAGTTTCAAAGAGAAAAAATGTAGGGTAGGGTATAAAAAACCTCACCCATCCCTAATGAAAATACGATTAGTAAACACAGATAATTATATAATTACTGCAAATTACACCTAAAATTCACAATCTATATAAATTTTATAAAGTGGAAAGATTTGATTTTTTGTTTATTTGTATTGAATATACTTCGAAACTACTAGACCGATATGGATGCAATTTTACACAGAGATTCTTTGAAACCCGAAGCAAGGGATAGTTTTTATCCCAAAAATTCTGCGGGAATGGGAGATATACCCGGGTGAAACCGCGGAGCTCAGCTAGTAATTTATATGAAGACCGGTCGCATAAAATATTAAAATAGGTTAATTAAAACAAAACAATGTACACTTACTGGAGCACTTAGAGTGCTAACATAAACTTTGAATAGAGTTAATTTGATACTACGGGCTTAAAGCACGGTTTATTTTATTTAAAGCAGTTAGGAAAGTCACAAATACATTATACCATATGAATCAAAGGTTGTAAAGAATTTGTATTTAAACTAACTTTTAAGTCTAGTATAATTTTAAAGGCAAAATTTTCAGCATCGATTTGTAATTTTTCAAAATTTTCAGCGTCGGTTTGTAATTTTTTTTTAAATTTCTGCATCGGTTGGTAATTTTTTCAAAATTTTCTGCATCGATTTGTAATTTTTGTCTATAAAATCCACCATAATATTTTATTCTATTCAAAGTAAAATAAATGTAGTGTTATAAATTTGAAATTTCAAAACTAAAAACGTATTTTCTGTATTACAGATATATTTACCTAAGGTCTGAAAGTCTACCTGTGAATTAATCGAATAAATTGCGTCTAAATCCGTTACAAAGCTTTTAATTTAAATTTCTAATAGTCAAATATTTAATTTATTTAAAAGCGGCGAAGAAGTATAAAGTTCTTGATGAGTTTGAATTTAAAATGAATTTAATTGATCTTCAGTACTTATTCAAAAAGGTATTGAAAGTACTGGCAATATCTATACATATAATAAAACCGTAACCGAACCATTTCTGTACATTGAATATTTTTCAAAAAGAGTAATTGGTATGCAATATGTATGTTCTATAGATACCAAAACCATGGTTAGAATTTTTTTTTTCTGTTTGTCTGTTTATCTGTTTGTCTGTTTGTCTGTTTGTCTGTTTATCTGTTTGTTTGTGCGTCAATCACGTAAAAACCACTGGGAAGTTTTTGATAAAATTCCACATGCTGATAGACCAATATTAGGTTCAACTTATAGGCTACATTTTATTTTTAAAAAATAATTTTAGGGGTGGCTCTCCATACATGTAAACGGAGGGTAAAAAATAAATTCACGAATACATCATTGAATGAGGTGTCATTAGATAGGTCTTTAAAAATGAAATAGAGGTTTCTAAATGCGTTTTTTTGCTAAATTAAATATTTTTTGATATACGCTTCTAAAGTCGTGAAAATGTCATGTCGCCACGTGACAATGTGAGATTTTGGTTGACTTGCGGTCATGTCTTTTTTACTCCTAAGATACGGTAAAAACACTCAATAAATTCTCAACAACCTTCAAAAAATAACTAACTCTCCGCCCGCGGCTTCGCTCGCATGGGCTACAATTTTCTGTATAAGTAAGGGGCGCGCGCACTGTGAGATTTTGGTGAAACCTATTTCCATAGAAAATTATAAAAACACTATAGATATGCGCATATATCAGCGTTCTTGCGACCGTAATTTTTTAAAACTTTGGCTGTGCGCCTCTAAAAAGTACAGAAATGAGTAGCCCACGCGTGCGAAGCCGCGGGCGGAAAGCTAGTAATCTATAAAATATAATATGATGGATGAGTACTATAGATTATTTTTTTATTGTATTCTTAAATCGATTTTCCGCACATCGAAATCGATGTGTATGGAATCGATCTAAAAATAAAATATAATGTTATAAACTAATAGAGGGTCTATGTAAAATTATGTCGAATTTAAAAGAAAATAACAAATCACAGCAAGTCATAACGACTCTTAGCAAAGTGAGGGCAGATGGATCATGACGTCAATAGGACGTTTGAACGCTAGAAGCAATCGGTACCAATGTACCCAGACACTGAATGCGCCTACTTTTTTATAGGATTACAGCTAACAACTTACAAATGGCATTTGTATAGAAAGATGACATACATAACTTGTTAAGACATGAGATCACGAAATGTTGCTGACAATGGATATATTAAAAGTCGATTTTTTACTCCGACCAGAAGAAGTTATTTCCTACAGGGGTAGGGAACAACCTCTGTTGGGACGACAGGGGCCAAGGTTATACTAATTCATGTCTTTCCCTCCCTTTTAGTTATTGTACTATAGACTCTATCTTTTTATAATTAGGGTTCAAAATTGTTCCTCATAAATTAAGATCCTGCCTATAGTCTACAACGTATATACTAAACTAAAGACCTAATTAACTTAATTAAGGCAAATAACTTGTACATGTCTATGACGTCACACAATATGACAGCTTTACCTCTACTCCACAATTTGGCCTGGTTCCTTTAAACGACGAAACGCCATAGCATAACATACGAATCGTTTTCATTAACGAGCGATCATAATAAGTCGGAACCAAGTTTTAGTTGTTATGTCAACGGCACATTTATTATAGAGACGCTTTAGACTTACGCCTAAGATATTGTACTATCCGTAAGCAAAATAAATGTCTCAATAGCAGCCCTAAGTCTGGAAGTAGCGGTGTTGAAACACATCCTTGCCTTGGAGAGCATATAAAACCATCGGTTCTGCGCCTGATCTCTCTCCGGTCGTTCCGGTCTGCCGTCCCATCGGATCATGAGAGTGAAGGAATAGAGTGCACCTGTGTTTGCGCACACACTTGTGCACTATAATATCTCCTGCGTACCTGGCTGATCTCTGTTAAGATTGGCCACCATGACCGATATCGGTCGGGGAGGCATTATAACAAATTGAGTTACCAAATGCCAATGACTTCACTAATACTGACAGTGTCTTCCCTGTCCCTAACTGAATTACAGACTTAATTATATCAAAATAAGGTACAAAATTGTATGTCACTGACGTCACAATTATGACAGATCCGTCACGATCGCCCAACTTTTAAACCTGACGTGAATAAGACCCAAAGTTCATAATTAGGAGGGACATAAAAACTAATGAGCCGACCTTTAGTTGCAATAAAAGACAGCCGTGCGCAGTTTGCCAGATTCCACGCTTGTTTTTCCCTTTTTGGGGTTCCGTAAATAAATATAATAATAATTGAATATTCTCGGACATTTGACACAACGTTATCTAGTCCCAAACTAAGCAAAGCTTTTACTATGGAAACTAGATAACTGATAGACATACTTAAACATACTTTTTTCTGTAAATACATACATACTATAGATAAATTAACATAGACAGCAGAAAATTACAATGTTCATCACATAATAATTTTCTACTTGTAGGGATCGAACCTACACCCCCAGCGCAATAGACCGTTGCCAACCCACTGCGCCAATCGGGTTGTCGAAATGTTTTGGGGTTTCTTTATTGTATATGTTTTACACAATCTTATGTTTAAATTTTAGTCTTTATAGTCTTGACAAACCACGTTTATTACCAAAGTATTTGCTAATGACGTGCTTTAAGCTCACTCTTTATAAATATATGTAACTCAAAGGTAGCTGGCTGACTGACTGACATAGTGATCTATCAACGCACAGCCCAAATCACTCATCGTATTCCTACACGGGTGAAACCGCGGGGCCATATTAATTATACATATTATTATTCACTCAATTAATTAATACATATTTATTAGTGAACTACGCTAAAAGTTCGGAATTTTTAAAGAACATTGGTATGAAAAACTAACTTTATTGTACACCAGTTATAATATAGAAACTTATTACAGTATTAAATTATGTAGCAATTAAAAACTTACCTTAAGGTATGCAACTACGGATTTAATAGATTCTTGACCTATTTTCTCTTGATGATTTTAAATGTATGAAAATATTTATATTTCAATACAATAAAACGCTAAAATAAAAATAAGGTTGTACATATTATTATTGAGAATACCTATAAATCTTTCCACATTAGAAGTTAAAACCCTTATAAGTTTTTTAAACTGTACTGAACCCTTTATGTACAGACACACGCTTGGCCCGTTGTTTTTGTTATAGAAAACGTGTTCTGTATGGAGATGGAAAGTTACAGGCGAAAATATTTTACGAAGGTAGCGAATATTGTACAGGTAGCCTTGAATAAAGCTCAAACGAGGTTTCCTGTTTTTCCCTTTTTCTATTGTACCGTGGTGCGAAATGGATATTACTCAGAATTCATATATATGCATGTTCTTTTTATGAGATTTATATTTTATAAAGATTTAAGTGTTGCGGGATTCGCCGTTTGAAATATTCCAACATCGTAGACATTTTTGATTTTTAACATAAATTAAAAACTGTTTTTAACGCTTTTTCAAACATGCAGCATGTTTATTTATAGACATACCTATCGAGTTTATAGCATATAGTTATATGATATAACAAATTTTTTCCATTTAAAATATATCACTCCTCAAAGTACATTTATCACATTAAATTTAAATTAATTGAAGTACAATTTTGTAGACCCAAAATCTAGTTAGGAATTTAAACCACCATTTTTTACAAATGATATAATGATATGTACGTCACAGAGCAATGTGAGTACAGATAATGTTTGTATATTTGAATATTACCTTCCTATGATACAATAAAAATGGCGGTTTTCATTCCAAAAATAGTTATCCAGAGCTATATTAATTTCAATTTCCTGTATTTCCTACGGAAAACGTGGAATAACTAAAGCAATTTAATTATAATATCAATGCACGTCACAGAGTACTGTGGCTACAGAGAACACCATTCACCAGATCATTAGTACATTTTCAATTCTGACGCCATGTTGCAGCGTCTGCAGATTGTGGAATACTCTGTGGAGATTGGCCACACGTTTGGGTTATTTAGTATCGTTATTTTGACCTGACCTTATTCACTTACGGCCGTTTTCAATACTTTATCTATCCCTTGATTTGTTTACTAAAGTAAGACAAATCCATCTATTTTCACTTACTTTGATTTCAATATCCTATCGACGAATAGCCTTTGCTATGACTTGTGTCTCTCTAACGTCATATTATCTGACATAAGAATCTATGCATAATCTTTGATACATTATCGGAAACGGCCGTTAGTGATTTAGTTATAAATAATTGTATTACTATAACATTTTATTATTTTAGGAAGTAGATTCTAGAGAACATTTTTAACACAAGATTTATACTATGGTGCTTCCATATCAAAATTTATCAACATTGACGTACGTAAGAAAAATTAATTATGAATTCGAATGTGTATTAATTCAAATATAATCTATTAAAGACAATTGATAGCGCCTAAAATTATAGACATATGAATCGTTTACGACAAAATATGCGTATAAGTATTGTTTTTTATTCTAAAATACTTCTAAAGAATGCGTGTTGATAAGAAGTGAAGTAATTGTCGTTTTGATAAAAAGATGCGACTTCCATCTGCCAAAATAAACAAAACTACTCGCCCTCTCACATTTTCTTGAAGCCTGGTCACCCTACTTAGTCTTCCTTAAGTCTAAAGTACCATAACATTAAAACTTATTGTTTGTGTACTGCACTGTCTCTAATTATTAGAACTAACATAGAACGCCTTTATAGACCGATTTTACACTAGAGTGTAATGACAACAATATTGCATTTAGACAAAATTCTGCGAAATATATTTTAATAACTGTATAAGCAACTAGCTGTGCGCCGCGGTTTCACCCGCGTAAATCTGTTTTACCCGTTCCCGTGGGAATTGATCAAAATTCTTAGCGGTTGCCTACGTCATAACATCTACCTGCATGCCAAATTTCAGTCCGATCCGTCCATTGGTTTGGGCTGTGCGTTGATAGATTAATATGTCAGTCACCTTTGATTTTCATATATAAAAATAAAAAAAAAATCAATTATGCGCGGTCTCTGAGCATTTAAATTAAACTGACAAAAGTTGTGGATTCATTAAACTTAACTATCAGATAAATTTCAGACAAAATTTGACAATGATGCGTTGCTCAGAAACACAATTGTCACAGTTGAGCGTTATTGAATAGATAAACAAGCGTTAAAGTGACTCAAAAGTCGGCAGTAAGACTTACAATAAAGCAATTTCGGAGCTAAGCTTGCACAAACGCCTAGACAAAAACATCTTAAAATCATTGTTAGAAGCATACATACAACATGCTTTTTAGCAATAACGCCGGCCTTTTGTACAAAAAAACCTGATTTTTCTGTTTGTAAATTTTGTAAATATTCAATGACATTTAACACTACGCCATCTATTCCCAAACTAAGCTAAGCTTGTCCTATAGACACTAAATAACTGAAGGACATACCTAAACATACTTTTTTTGTAAAAACATACATACAATAGATAGATAAAAGCCCAGAAAGCAGAAAATTACAATATTCATCACATCATAATTTCACACCCTCCGGCGCCATAAACCATTGCCACATCCACTGCGCCTGTCGTAATCGTACAATAAAGAATTATAAATAAAAAACATGAAACACTTATTTTTTATGACACCGTTTCGATATGTTAATATTTAATAATATTTAATATTTATTTTTCTCTATACAGCACAGTTTACGTTCACCATATAACAAGAAAACTTACGGAATATTCTTCCAGCGAATTTTATAATGAATCATGTTGATTAAGTTTACGTCCGCTGTTGCAAAGTAATTGCTAAAACAACTGGCTTCTAAACACACATAATTAATGTTGGGGCCACGAAACGTGAGGAAATATACTTAAAATTAAAAAATATTCCCATGTGAAACTAGCAGGGCTATTGCGTACCTTTGTTGGAAACTGAAAGTGTAGATCACTTTGCAAAGTGACCAACAATCAATAATGATCAAAGTACCGCTTTCGCTATTTGGTTATTTCATTGTAATGGCTATTAACAGTGTCCAAAAAATGACGTCATACGCACCGAATCAATTTGATCGACACCGTAACTCAGTTTGACGCAACTTGTGTTTGTATAGAAAGAAAGAAAAAAAAATACTTATACCTTAAAATGACTTAATATTACTTTATTAAAATTACTTACATACTTTATTTTAAAAATATAATGACCTATAATTGAAAGGTCATGCTCTCAGCTTACAGTGGACAAATTTTTTTAAACTTGTCACGCTGATTTTCAGTGATGGCCATCGTGATGTATCGACAATTTGAAAGCGGTTTTTATTCGACATACGTTGTTTTCAAATAAGCCGCATAATATCGATAAAAAATAGTACTATTTGAATGCAAAGATAAACACCGTTTTATGATGTCCACTCATGTGAATACGCAATACCACTGATAAATTATTATGTAAAGGCAATTGAAAGACCAGCTGTCTATGCAATGCCGGACCATTTTTTACGCCTTCACTGGGAATAGAAACCAACACCTCTCTGAGCCAAGACAGCCAATAAAGAAATTTCAGTAAAAAACCTTAGACTTTGCACAACTTTGCCTAGAGATTTCATTACATCAGAGATAAACTAAGAGGTCCCTCGAGACTTGGCTATTTTTAACACATTCTGTTAAAAAATAGCCAAGCCAATTTTTCTTGGGATGTGGTTTTACAAAAATTGTTTAATCTTCTATTCGCTTATTTCATAGCCAAGTGCGATGTTCAGACGCGAACTCATTAATGACGTCGTAATATGTAAAGACGTGTTCTTAAGTGTGTCTCAAAGTTAATAACGTATTAGACCCCCTGGATAGCGGCTCTGTTTACGTGAAACTTATCTGCTTTTAATTCCCTATTAATATATACATTGTGAAAATACTGTTTAGTACATTACCTTCCTTGTACGGTGAAGCTGTGGAATGACCTTCCATCTGCGGTATTTCCGAACAAATTCGAAATTGGAGACTTCAAGAGATGAGACTATATGTCCATCAAAGACCGGCAAAGCACCTGTGACACTCCAGGTGTTTCAGTTGTTCATGGGCGGTCGTGATCACTAAACATCAGACCCACATGCTCCTTTGCTTGCTCTGTCATGAAAAAAAACAAAATTGTAAAAAATATTTACTAAATTAGTACTAAAGAGTAATACTTTTTGCATCTCCACGGAATCAAACCCAGAATTTTTTGTTCGTCGTTAAGCTGACGCGCTAACCACTGAGCCAAAGAGGCGGACAAAATCATGCTAATCATTAAACTATTGTACGTACGTTAATATTCTCCCTACTAGTCCTTACTAATATTATAAATGCAAAAGTATCTCTGTCTGTCACCTCTTCACACCTAAACCACTGAACCGATTTGAATAAATTTTGTACCAATATAGTTTAAAGCCCGAGAAAAGACATATAATATAGGCAGGTGAAACCGGGGCACAGTTAGTTACACAAACGTCACTAAAACTAGCTAAGTCCAAAAACAAAGTAAGCATTAAGTAATTTATAAGTAACTTAGCGCTCATATCCAAATTTAAATAGGTTTAGCTTAAGGAGTTATTCATAGCGAAAGTTTGGGATTTCGCTGTATTCAATATTAAACCGGTCGGTTAATATTTCAAGTGGAATTACTATGAGTTATGTACCCGTTTGAAATTATGTAATTTGAATGTAAATCTACACTCATGTAATACAGAGGAAAACTTTGTTTGTTTGGTTGTAATGAATTGGCTCGAAAACTACTGGACCGATTTTAAAAATTCTTTTACCATTCAAAAGCTACATTATCCAAGAGTAATTATTATGCTACGGTAGGAAAGCCGCGCGGATCAGCTAGTTCGCAATAATTTAGAAATGGGATAGGGAAAAAATAAAAAAAGATAAGAGTAAACATATTATTAATACGTTTGTCGGTAATTTTGGCCATGTTTTTATATTTTAAAAAGGAGATTCACAACCTTTATATATCCTACTAACATTTTGTGAAATTTTGGATGTTTGTGTGTAATCGCGATCTACTGAACAGCATTTGATTAATTTTACTATACAGATTTATCGGATTAGATGCATAGGATACCTTTAATACGTAGACCAATCATCAATATTACTTTATCCAATATGGGTCTGTACAAAATTTGTCTGTTAACTGAAATAAATAAATAAATAAAATAAATAAATAAATTTTATCCAATATTAAGTGTATAGAAAATATTTTAATTATGTAAACTTTTTAGAATGTACTTATGAATAGTCCTTTTTATATACCACCCATACAGAACGTCGATTCTATCTAGAAGATATCGGCAAGAAACTCGATAGTTACTCTTTTCAACAGCCACTTTGATAACGTTGTTATGATAGGTTAAAACTTCAATGAATACACATTTTTTATTTTTTTATTATATCTTATACAATAAATAACTTACAGATTTTATGATAATCTGTATTACATACAGTTTAATAATATAATACTGAAATACTTCAAAAAGTCCATTATGAACTCAGTATACTTTCAACCCTAAAAAAAATGAATTCAGTTATTTCTAGCACATTCATTTTAAATTTACATGTAAATAGACCCTTTCAGATCAAACGTAACTAGCAGAAACTTAACATAATTTGCTTTTAAATAAATCGCGCGTTCAAAGCCTTTCGCTCCAATGAAAATTATAAGTGAAAATTATAAGTGAAAATTATAAGTGAAATTTATAAGTGAAATTTATAAGTGTTGTGCATTTACTTGACATGTATGTCAAATATTACATACACATTTCATAGTGGATGAAGTGCAACCTTTTAAAGCCTAACTTGTTAGAGGACGCAATTCTATGTTTTAGATATCAAGGGTTGTGAAAAGTTAAGTTGTAGGGTTGCAAGGTTGCAACCCATGTCCCGCGGCTGCCTTTTTTGACTCTATTCAATACGACCTTTTTTTTTTCTTTTTTTTAAAGGGTTTTGTCACTGAGTCACCCCCATGAAACTAAAAACACATTCATGCTTGCTTATCAGTTAACACAAACACTAACCTGCACAGTATCTTCGCTTCACTGGACAAAGGAAAAGCCAAGATACTATTACATAGTTCAATACGACCTGTAGGAATTTAGCATATTTGTAGGTATACTTAACAGTCTATATATATAAATCTCAAAGGTGACTGACCGACATAGTAATCTATCAACGCACAGCCCAAACCACTGGACGGATCTAGCTGAAATTTGGCATGTAGATGTTATGACATCCATTAAGAAATGATTTCGATGAAATCCCACGGGTACGGGTAAAACAGATATACGCGGATGAAACCGCGGGGCACAGTTGTATATAATCTTTATTTATTATTATAAATATTAGGTTGAGCTCATAGTAGCATCTTAAACAAATAACACAACCATTTGCGATAATAAATTGCTTCTCTAGATTGACTACGAAAGTATTGTATAGAAGAGATTCATCAAAAGGCGTTAACATTACGGTTACCGTCAAGGTCAAATAATAGGGTCATTCGGCGAAAGTGAAGAAGGTCGAAAGGCCCGGCCGAGGTCCGACTGTCGAATTTGCATGTTTGTATGGTATTCTGTTGTTCTTTGACGTCTCGGTCAGTGTTTAGTGAAAATCATTACAACCAAAAGGTCTGATTTCGAGGGTGATGTGTAAGCAAATAAAACTGGTCTAGTACGACACGGACTAGTACACTTTTGCATTCTATTTAGGGTTCCATACCTCCAAAGGATGGAATGATCATATAAAAATATGAATGAAATGAAATAAAATTAAATAATACAACAACTTACAAGTAAAACACGGAATAAGAGAATATTAAGATTTAATTGAATTTAATTGTTAAGTAAATTATTTTGTCTTTATCTTAGTATATATAAATGACAATCTTTTATCGTGACAGTACTAACTTTTATTTTTCTACTAGCTATCCGCGGTTACCCTCGAATCTTAATTTTCGAGGAACGACATATGATATTTTTTACGAATTTTATTGCTAAATAAAAAATAATTTACTATAATATTTAAATACTTAATCTATACTTATTTTATAAAGCTGAAGAGTTTGTTTGTTTGAACGCGCTTATCTCAGGAACTACTGGTCCGATTTAAAAAAATGTTTTAGTATTAGATAGCCCATTTATCGAGGAAGGCTATAGGCTATATATCATCCCGATATTCCCACGGGAGCGAAGCCCTGGGGCGCAACTAGTGTGAAATAAACTGATTTTATTTATTTCTCTTTTATTTAATATAAAATATTACGATTATTTTCACAAAATCATATATAATGAGGCTACACTGTACTGTAGTTAACCAATTTTGATTATAAGACAACGTTTCAGTGGGATTATAATTTTCTCATTTCCAGCTCGTTTCCTCGGTACAACATAATTTACTTCACAAATTAATCATTTTGCATAATTGCGCCAATTACAATTACCAAAATTTTCTTAAATTTTCCTCAAATTTCGAAATTAAATTATAATTCATTTATTTTGATAAAATAAACGGCCACAGATCCGCCATTTGTTGATACAAGATATTATATTATTTATTTAGATTGTTTAAAACACGTACAAAATTTCGTCGCAATATGTGCTACGATTTTTTTCCTATACCCGTGGTTGCCTGGTAGAAATCACTGCATAGCGATAAGTCCGCCGGTTGTACAACATTTTTTTATAATGTAATGATTTTTTTTACTTATGTTTAGTAAGTGTACATAAAGTGTTTTTGTTTGTTTGATTTAGGTGAGAAGAAGAGATAAACAGACATACAGACAGAGTTACTTTCGCTTTTAAATTAAAGTAAGAAAATGAATACTATATTAATAGTAAGAATATAATTAGGTATTATTTTCATAAATCAGTACCAATGGGCAATAAATTTTCTTTTATTATAAACTCTCTATTTTCTCTTAATAAACTCTCTTCCACGTCTGTTAACTATCACATAATTACAGCAGAGAAGAAACACGTTTATTTGCAATTCCGCGAATTTTTCACGAGCTCGGTACTAATTAAATTACGCGCTTTGTCTCGTCTCATCGCTTATTTTGACGTGGAAATTCAGTAAGTTAATATTGACGGCCATATTTTCGCCAGTTTTTCCGTAATTAACACCTCGATGAGATTCAGTTTATGAACATTTTTTAGATTCCTTCGAGGCGTAACTTTATTCCTCTCCTTATTCTTCGAGCAAACAAGGCAAGCATGACACGTACAGACGTAGATTTACAGATGAATACTAGTTAAACAAGAGATAATTTTATTTATATCCCTTAAAAACGGCAATCTTTTATATAATGAATAAGATTTAACGTTATTTGTCAAATCTAATGCATGCGTTGTGTAAATAATAATTAATCACAAATCTTCGTACACGGCGAACAATTTACGATAAAGCAAACGCCAATAACATTATACAATTTTAAGGGGCCCTTACCTTAGCTAAATGTGGTGTAATAAGAGCGAGAGTGTAATGGCCCCGATATAGAACGATCCGATCCTACCGTCTCGCTTACTCCCTAACATTAATTATCATCCATCTCCCTCACGCCCTGATAATCGGGCCGTCCAACCGTTAGGCAGTAGTCGTCCCCCTGATAGCGTAGGACTCGCGCGTTTTTGTTGCCGATTTATTTTTATTCTCACAATGACATGCAACAAGGAAAAAGAAGTGCTAATTAATGTTATTGAGTTGTATAAAGCGATGCCATTTTTGTGGAAAAAAAATAGCATAGACTATAGTAATAAAGAGAAACGCAAGGAAGGATTCGAAGTGCTTCTAGAAGTTTATAGAAATTTCGACGAGAATGCAACAATCAAAAATCTAAAAAAGAAAATCGAAAATATGCGTACATGTTACGTTAAAGAATTGAAAAAGGTATTTAATTGTTTTTACTTTTTATGGTATGAAGATAAATAACAAAATAGGTACAGATTACAACCTCATGACATTTACGTCACTGTCATTGTCACTTACGACATTTACGTCACAGATACCACATTGTTAAAATCATACAGTGGTTGCATGATTTTTGGCGTTTGAAAAAGCCACGGAGCTGTGACGAACTCTTTACACACTTGGAAGTAAAATCATGGCTTTTGAAAGAGAGAGTAGGTGTTTATATTTCGTTTAGGAAATTTTGTTATAAAAATAACTTTTGTTTTGTGTAATAAATTATGAATTATGGAAATTGTCGACATTTATCGAAGGGAATCTGAGAGAATAACTATGTAATAGTTTCGTGTAACTGTAGGTATTCTTTTGACTATGTCTACGCTTATATTACGCACACAAACACAGGCGCGTCTATCAAACAGATAACATTTGCACTCAGCATGGTCCGACGCGACGTAGCTTAACCCGATATATCGTGTCAATCAACGATATCAATGTGTGTGTTGCTCGAGCGCGCTATACGTAATTTGACGTCTGTACCTATGCTGTGTGCACACGAGTAATGAATGTGTACATATAAAACTACACAAGCGGAAGCCTGCATGAAGGAAGGCATGTCGCCAGCCTTTACCGTCCTATGTTAAAGAGTAGAAGCCCTTCCGACTAACTGTGAGAATCACCTCACAAAAAAATTATGCTATGTAAATAAAAAAACTATGCTTCGTAAAATTTTCATGTATGTGTTACGGTACTTTGACCCGATTGGCGTAGTGGATGTGACAACGGTCTACGGTACCGAAGGATGTGGGTTCGATTCCCACGAGTAGACAATTACAGTGTGATGAACATTGTAATTTTTGTCTAGGTGTTTGTCTATTTATAGTATGTATATAAAAAAGTATGTTTAAGTATTTCTATCAATTATCTAGTTTCCATACAAGCCTTGCTTTGGGACTAGATGGCGTGGTGTTAAATGTCACAGAACATTTATTTTATGTATTATTAATAATTTGATTTTAGGTTATTGCATCGCAACAGTCGGATGAAAGTGATCGGTTGTATGTACCAACTCTGTGGTATTACGAATTATTCGATTTTTTGGGACCAACAAGAGAATCTTTTGATGATGATGACCCGCTTAAGACAGAGCAGGTAAGGCAGTTTTATAAATTCAAGACCCGAGTGGCTCAGTGGATGAGGCAACGGTCAACTGTTCAGGGGTGTGGGTTCGATTCGGTTGTAAAACCCTATCTGCTGAATTAGGTGATGGGATTCTATTGATGTTGTAGCTGATCCACTCGGCGTCGCTCCCGTTGCATAATGCTAATTGTTATATAACCTATTTTCATCAGGGAATTAGGGTTAATGTAGAATTCCAATGGTAAAATAATTTTTCAAATCCAGTAGTTGCGGAACCTATTCAATTCAAACGAACAAAAAATCAAATGTCTCTTTAATAATAATGTTATCTGCACTAATATTATAAAGAGACATTTGATTTTTTGTTTTTTTATCTATACTAATGTTATAAAGCTGAAGAGTTTGTTTGTTTGTTTGAACGCGCTAATCTCAGAAACTACTGGTCCCATTTGAAAAATTCTTTTAGTGTTAAATAGCCCATTTATCGAGGAAGGCTATAGGCTATATATCATCCCGATATTCCCACGGGAACGAAGCCCTGGGGCGCAGCTAGTTATTTATATATAACATATATATTACATTTTAATATTTTTACAGAGTATAATACTGGAAATCGAGGATGCCGAAACACAAAGTGTGTCAACGCCTAAGAAACAGAAAATAAGGAATCCAGACATAATAAAAAAACAACTACACTCAAGTGTCTCTAGTGAAAAAAGAATGTCTTCTAAAGAAAGTGAATGGGATATGTTTGGGAGATTAGTGGGACTACAGATGAAGGATCTGAACAAGCACCAAGCGACGATAGCCCAAAAAAT
>LQNK01000190.1:68294-78635 GCA_001586405.1 Phoebis sennae | reverse complement strand
ATGTCACAGAATATATAATTTATTTGTTATTAATAATTTGATTTAAGGTTATTGCATCGCAACAGTCGGATGAAAGTGATCGGCTGTATGTACCAACTCTGTGGTATTACGAATTATTCGACTTTTTGGGACCAACGAGAGAATCTTTTGATGATGATGACCCGCTTAAGACAGAGCAGGTAAAGTAGTTTTAAAAATTGACGACACGAATGGCGCAGTGGGTGTGGCAACGGTCAATTGTGCAGGGGGTGTGGGTTCAAACCCGACGAGTAGAAAAGTATGATGTGATGAACATTGAAATTTTCTACTGTCTGGGTGTTTATTTATCTATAATTTGTATGTATTTACAAAAAAAATATGTCTATCAATTATCTAGTTTCCATGGTACAAGCTTTGCTTAGTTTGCGACTAGGTAGCGTTGTTTTAAAAGCCCGAGAATATTTATTTATTATTAATTGTAATTCACTATCTAAAAAAGAGGGATAAAATACGTCTAAGCTACATTCACGCCGCAACTAACGAACGGATTTTGATGAAATTTCGTATACAGATAGGCTATTAGCTGAATCAGGTGATCGAATTTTATTGATCTACTAGTTGTTCCACGCGACGTCGCTACCGTAGCATAATGCTCATTGTTATTTTATTTATTTATTTAATTCAGATAACAATAATCCATATTTTAAAATAATGTTATATAACCTATATTCATCAGGGAATCATAATAATGTAGAATTCCAATGGTAAAATAATTTTCAAATCCAGTATATAATAATGATGTTATTTACACTAATATTATAAAGAGACATATGATTTTTGTTTTTTTATTATTTATATATTACATTTTAATATTTTTACAGAGTATAATACTGGAAATCGAGGATGCTGAGACACAAAGTGTGTCAACACCTAAGAAACAAAAAATAAGGAACCCAGACATAATAAAAAAACAACTACATTCAAGTGTCTCTAGTGGCAAAACAATGTCTTCTAAAGAAAGCGAATGGGATATGTTTGGGAGGTTAGTGGGACTACAGATGAAGGATCTGAACAAGCACCAAGCGACGATAGCCCAAAAAATCATTTCTGATGTTTTATTTTACGCAAAATTAGATAAACTTACGGAATATTCGTGCGTTACTAATCCGTCAGATGACTGTTGATTGTGTTACATACAATATGTAGCAAAGTAAAACTCGATACAAAGAGCGCGCGACGCACACATCGGCACGCTTTATTTACACGACATGTGAAGCTACCTCGGACCACTCTGAGTACATGTCGTTCATTTGAAACCCGGGACTGTTTGTGTGCGTCGAATGTGTTTATAAACAGTGAAGGAGATATACGAGTTTGAGTTATATACTTATCTATTTTGTATTATTATCTAGATATAGATAAATTCATCCACGAAGACGCGCCCCACTCTTCTTCCCAATTGCTCACAGTATATGTATGCAAGCTTCCGCTTGTGTGAAGTTATATAGGTACACTCATTAATCATGTGTGCTACTAAAATAAATAGACTAATCAGGACAAAGTATTGTGATCAAAGTAAAATAATTAGAAATTCATAAACTGGTGGGGTGCGTCATCATGGCTGGCGCTATCTATACATAGTAATTACCAAGGCCTAGTACACATTACAATCACAAAATATATAAGTACAGACACATTATTCATGCTAGTATCTACGTGTCTTACAGGGATCATTCGCGCTCAAATTGTTCCGACGTGACTCGAGATCTCGTGTCGGAGAGCGATGTAAATGTGTGCGTTGCAAGCGCGCTTGGTATTGAGTTTGACTTCTGTTCCTATCTATTTTATACTGCAATAAATTAATAACCATAACTGTAACATAATTCCTCTGTCTTTAGTCAACATCTACAAACTTCAACATAAACTACCTTTAAATGATATTTCATACAGGTTACCACAGATTAGAGAATAAAAGGCAGATGGAGTGTGCCGAACACTCGAGCGACGCTAACTACTCGTACGTACAATTGCATATATGTGCGTGTTATGTTACCACTTACCAGATATCGATTGTGTAAAACTAAGAAACGTTTTCGGCGTACGCCATCTGCATCTTATTATCTAAATCTGTGCAGATTACATTATTAATAGACATTTAATTCCTTTATGTTTAAATAAAAACATTTGTTTTCAAAAATTATCTTCTGATGGTATATGAACAAAATAAAAAGAATTAGTTTAAGTTGTATCATTATTAGAATAAAGATTTTTAGTTTTATTTGTTAAATAATTGTTTACTTGAAATTAGTTAGTAACCTATTACTAGAAACTATTATTATGCTGTGATGTTATGTAACTTACGAAATAAATAAGTACTCCAAATTATATATTTTATTTTATTTTTAAGTTTTTTGTAATTCGGCTACATACCCCATATGACCAGCGAGAGATCAGGCGCAGGATCGACGACTTTACGTGCTCTCCGAGGCACGGGGGTGTTCCAACACCGCCAACTTCCAGATTTAGGGCTGCTACTGATATTTTTCTTGTTAGAAAGTCAAAATATTTTTTTGGCCTCACCCGATTGAACCCGAGACCTGTAATCAAAGATGCAACCACTAGACCAACGAGGCAGTCGAGAGAGATTGATAAATATGACACTTAATACTTTAAAAAGTTTATGAAAATTCATTATTATTTACACATATTGTTGATTTTGATCTAAAATGCTATAAGAAAACCGCTTTACTATTATATTATCTTTACTTTTCTTATTTAATATTATAGATACGAAAGTAACTTTATCTGCATGTCTGTCACTTCCTCACGCCTGAACTATAAAAACTGATTTGGATGAAATTTTAGAGATAGTCTGAAACCAGAGGAAGGACATAGCTTTGAAATGGGATATACGCGAGTGAATTTGGGGACACAGCTAGTATTCAATATGTATACGTGAATGAGGGAACAATTTGAAGGTGACAAATGGAGACATTAATTGGAAGGTTATTACAAAACGGGCAGCCATTAATGTTCCTCAATTACACCGTGATCACCGGTTTATTTCTCTTGTGTATTGTAAAGTTTTGTTTTGAATACTTTTTTGACTTGGCGGTGTGATGTCGGATGAAATGGGAAAATGGTTTTCATCTTTCGTAATAAATATTTCCTGATTTTGTACTGTGTGTATATAAGACACGCTACTTAGTTTAGTTGTAACAATATAACAATGTCGTTGACATCAAACCCGCATTTTAACAACGAAGAAGTATTTTTTTATGTTAAAGCAGGCAAGCGGGGCATGCGGTTCACCTGATGTTAAGTGACTGACCGTAGCCTATGAACATCTACAACATGAAATGTCGCAGATGCCTTGCCGGCTTAAAGGAAGGGGAGGGGATAAGGACAGGATTAATGATGGGAATTTGGGAGAGTACTAGAACAGGACGGGAGGGAAATGGGATGGGAATAGCAGGCCTCCGGGCACCCTCTCGCTGTACGAAAAACAGTGCAATACTGTTTCACGCTGGTCTTCTGCTGGGGGTGTGATACTTACACCGGTGCGAGCTTGTGCCCAATCGTGCAACGCTCGGCCCCTCCGTCGCCTTTTACGACACCCATGGGTGGAAATGGGGTGGCGACACACGTATATAGTATTTACAAAAAAAGTATCTATAAGTATTTAAGTTATCTAGTCTCCATAGTACTTAGTTTGGGACTAGATGGCGTACAGTTAAATGTCCCAGAACATTTATTTATTTATCAAATAGTTTTGCCAGAACGAGCGAAAGATAGTGGAAATTAAATTCGCCTCGGTGTAATAAACGGTCGTTGTCAAAAGAAAACTTCTTGAATAGCTTTTAATCTTAAAATTATGTGGACGTTTTCATTTTGTTCCAGGTATGTAAGCAGTTTTATCCACGTGCTCAAAATAAAAAAGTAGTAGGTAAGTATACTTATCTTATAAGTATTTTTTGCGCAATTAGAGATTTTTTTACCTAAACTTTATAGTGTATCGATACTTCTTGATGGAATTGCATGTTAATTTTATTTGAAAAAACGTGTTTTTTTACTTTCAATTCCACTATATTGACACTTTTTATAATAATTATTTATTCAATCAATCAATGAAATGTATCGATTATTATTTAATTTTAGCTACCTGACGATGATGTACGAAACCGGTCGTGGTTAAATAAATAATTGTTGTAAAAAGTGTTAATATAGTGGAATAGAAAGTAAAAAAAGTGTTCTCTTCAAATAAAAAAAATAAAAATAATAGGTAAATGTTAAATTATGCCAAAAGAGACGTGAGAAATTTCGCTTTAGACTTTGAACTCAATACCTAGTTCGCTAATTATAATTTAAAATATAAAGGCCTCAATGAGAACTCATTTAATAATGTTTAACGTTTAGGATTTTGTATATGTATTTAATTCACCGAGTGACTTTAGTTTTGCGGTCTATAAATTCTCACGTTGATTACTCTTTTAAAAACGTTTGTGTTATTAATATACCTTCGTATTTACTATCTCCCCATAACCGTTACTTAAAAAAACTATGTTTTTTCTCACATATCCTTTCCTACCAGGTTGCTTGGAAGAGATTGCTTTTTAGCAATAAGGCCGGCCTTTTGTACGAAAAAATTTACCTGTTTTTTCTGTTTATGTATATAGTGTTTCTAATATATTCCGAGAGATATATAACCATATTTAATATGTTCTGGGTCAATAGCTCCGAATACAAATTAGTAGTTCACAAATGTAATGTTCAATTGATCGAAAACCTCTTTTAATATTTACAGCAAGTATATATTTTTGTTGACCAAGCAGGGTAGTTTGCAAAGCAATAACTAATATGAATTATCCACCATCATGCTCGTTTAAAAGTAAAGGAGTACATTTACTCCAAAAAAAGATTAAGGAAAAATATACAAAATATACATAAAAAAATCTTCATTTAAAGTTTTTTATTTGTCGCAAAAAAGATTCGTTAATTATTGAGAAGATTCGTTAATTATTGATTACTGAATCTTTTATTATTTGTTGACCTTAAATACTGAGAGATTACGTTCTCATCAAACGCTTTCAAAGAATCAATTAAACAGAATCAAGAGGCCAATATTTTGGGCCGAAAGCCCCGGATACAAGTAAAGTGTACTTCACAAATATAACGGGAAATTCATCGAAAACCCTTGATGTTAAAACCTTTTGTTGACGAGAGAGAATAAATAACAATCTGCTAGCTTTCCGCCCGTGGCTTCGCGCGTGGATATAATTTTGTCCTTTGTGGATTTTCGAAAAAATCACACAATATGACATTTTTGTCGACTTTAGAAGCGTATGCCCTCAATCATTTATTTTAGAAAAAAATTGATGCATAAACTCTATCTCAATTTTAAAGCTCTATCCCATGATACCTCATTAAGTTATAAAAAAATTGCATGCCTATGCCAATCATGCCATAACTACTGAACGAATTTTGATGAAATTTCATATACAGATAGGATATTAGACGATTTACCCTTACGCGAGCAAAACCACGAGCGTATAATTTCTTCCGTATTTTTTTTTGTCATCGCCAGCGAAGCAAAATTCGATCATTGTAGTAATCAATTCCAGGTTATACATTGCAGAAACATTATTACACAAACTAAACTAGCAAGAAAATATATAATTAAAGTGTTTTTCACACTATTTCCACATTTATTATTAAACTTTATTTTATTTACATCATCAGGTATTTTCGAAACCGGGTCTAAATTAAAGAAAGTTTATTAATAAATGTGCAAATAGTGTGAAAAAGACTTTAATGCTATTTTCTTATTAATTTTTGTTTGTATAATAATGTTTATTTAATAGCAAAAAGGCATTTCCATCAAAAAGTGACAATACAGTCTATCATAAAAACTAACAAGATTCAACCGTAATTATCGAATAAGTGACACTAGCGCACTCAGAATAAGCAACCTCAACTGTCAAGAGCATTTTTGAAAGACGTCCAAAAATAGCTGAGTTGAATGTAATCCTTATTAGCGCAGCCGTCGAGAGCAGATCTTTGCAAGATCTTTGCACATTACTCAACAGTTTTCAGTTTTTACAAACTTTGGAGACATCTTTTTCAACGAATCTATACTAATATTATATAGCGGAAAGAATTGTTTGTATTGGATAGGCTTCGAAACTCCTGGACTGATTTGTATGAAATTTTGTACTGAGATTCTTTGAAATCTCACGGGAACGGGAGATGTATGCGGATGAAACCGCGGAGCTCAGCTAGTATAAACATGTAGTAAACGTTGTGAGATAAATAGAACATTATTTAATTTGACTGTATTTCAGATCACCAGCCAGCTACATAGCTTTTTGTATTTAGCTATTACACCCTGATTGAATTATAGAAATAACTACTCACGTCATAAAGTGTTCTTTATCTTTATATATTTACGGCCGTTTTCAATATTATATCCATACCTTGTTTTGCTTACTAAAGTCAGGCAAATCTATCTATTTGCACTTTGCTTTCAATATGCTGTCGACGGATAGCCTTTTGACAATCAAATGTCATTTAATCTGAGATTACAATCCATAATCTTTGATACATTATGGAAAACGGCCTTAACCGTTTATTTAATGTTAAATAAACTCACTACCATAATAATATCCTGCACGTATTAACCTACTTCATCCACATTCACAGCAACAAAATACCCCAGACATATTCTTATTCATGCAACCGGAAAAATCCGGTTACGACCGGTGTAAACCGGTTTCATTGGGGCGGCAAACGCACACCATTATGAGGTGCAACGTTAGGAGGATTTTCCTCCGGTCTACAAATAGTTTGGTTACTTCAAAATTTACATAACGCGCCACTGATTGCATGTGTTTTGAGGGAAAATAGAAGTTACTGGAATACTTTTGCGCTCTGTGTGGGAATTTGCTTTGAGTAAATTCTGGGTATGGTACTAATAATATAAGGTAGAACAGACAGGTTATTCTTAGTACTGTAGTACATAAAAAAATTATAAGTTGCCGTCTAACGTCGAATGGATATGTGTATCAAATATCTATGATGCTTTAGCATTTTAATGTTAAGTAAAATTCAGTATAAATATTAAAAATAATAATACTTAATTACTTCATGTAACCATTATACAAAAGAACGGAATTGCAAACGCAAGTCTTTGAACATATTAGTAAAATGTTGGTTCTCATAACCAATAACCTTATAAATGCGAAAGTTTGTGAGGATGTATGTTTGTAACTCTTTCACGCAAAACACGACTGAACCGATTAGGAAGAAATTTGGTATACATATTACTTTTAATCTCGGAATCACCACGGTTGTAACGAAGGTACGCGGGTGAAGCCGCGGGCGCGGCTAGTTCATGATATTTTAATTTTCACTAAAAATTGTGATTAATGCCTGATGGTAAAAAGACTGAACATGATCGGAATTTACTCAAAAAATATTAATATTTTCCTCGTATATAAACATAAATACTTTCATACTAACAAGATCATACATACAAAAGCATTACAAAGAACGATAAAAGCGCCGGTACGTTTGAGCGCCTTTAAAAGAGTATTGTAAAGTTTAACTTATTGCAATCGACGGGACAAGCCGACTCCTTTGTGCGGGCAAAAGAAAATAAGTGACCGAGCACTGGGAAATTGTTTCAAAGTGCGATGGCTTTTTGTTAATTTAAGTTCGGAACGAAGTGTATAGATTTTTTGTATGATATCTTTAATGGCCGTTTTCAATGTTCTATCTATCCCTTTTTTTGCTTACTAAATACAAATCTAACTATTTGCACTAATTTCGATTTCAATATGCTGTTGACGAATAGCCTTTGTTATGACTTTTGACAATCAAAAGTCGTTTAATCTGAGATTACAATCTATTCATAATCTTTGATACATTATTGAAAAAGGCCGTAATTTGGTAAGGCTGAGGAAAGGTGTATTGTAGATAAAATGTACATTATTTATTTAGTTAGGTGGAGTTTTTTGTACGTAAAGGTTACATACATATATGGACGTGGATAATCTTAAGATATGAACACCTCCCTTTGAAACTTATAATTACACAATTATCGTGATTATCAGATGAATGAACGTGAATCATTAGTTCCTCTATATAGAACGAATAATAATATATTTCTTTGTACCGGTACATGTTACATATAATTTCCAAATAATTAAACGACTTTACTTAATGCTGAAGACGACAGAGGAAGGTAAGGCTGTCGTGAAATTTGCATCTGCTATTCTACAAATATGTAGACACATATACACAATATCACATACTACATATACAATAAAATATAATACAAAAAATAAATCTCAATGATATATTAAAAATAATAGCTCCCCTGACCGATTTTCGGCCATGGTGGCCAATCTCAAGAGTGACTTGAGAACTGCGCAGGAGATATTACAGTGCGCAAGTGTACGCGCGAACACAGGTGCACTCTCTATTCCTTTACTCTCATAGCCCGATAGGACGGCAGACCGACACGACCGGGGAGAGGTCAGGCGCAGGACCGACGGCTTTACGTGCTCTCCGAAGCACGGGGGTGTTCCAACACCGCCAACTTCCAGACTCAGGGCTGTTATTGAGATTTCTTTGTCAGAATAAGCCTATTTTTTTTTTTTTATTAGGACTAACCCGAGACCCTTCATTTGTAGTCAAATATGCAACCACAAGACCAACGAGGCAGTGAATTCAGTCAGTTCAATAGATATACAGGATGATTAAAAGTGGAATTAAATCGTTAATTTATATGCATCGTCGCGACTGTGCAGGAACTATTGGAAAGAGGATTCAAAAGATCAAACTTTGTTACTGTGACGCGGGTGTGGATATAGCAAAGTTGCGAACTTTGTCAAGTGAGTTTTTAATTTAGATTTACCGTGGATTTAGTCAGTTGGATATTATTTTAGAGTAGCTGTTCCGTGCGGTTTCGCTACGCATATCATATATAGTCTATATCACTAAGTGACGATGCAGCCTTCTAATGGTAAAAGAATATTTGAAATAAATGAAAAGAATTCCAAACAAAAAAAAATTCGCCAAAAAGTAGTAGTAGTTCCTCGCTCTAAAAAGTAGAAAATAACTTTTTAGAGCGAGTCATTTTTGTTGAAATCTATACAAAGTTGGTGCAATTATTGCTATACATTTAAGAAGGCGTTATATCACGTCCAGCTTTAGAATCAAAAGGACATTATTTTATTATCGAATAAAATTTTTAATTTTCCTCCGGTCCATTTTACGTCCAGACGAATTTATATTTAATCCAGCAATCGGACGTGTGAACTTTGCAGCTTAGCGCGGGCTAGGAGCGGTTAATAGACGCCGTAATCCGGTACACTAACAAAAAGCTAAATGAAACACCCTGTAGATTACTTTTCATTTAGTTGAATTTATACATAAACAGAAAAAAAGCAAAGTGAGTGATATTAGCAAAAATACATATAAGTAATTATAATTATTATTATTTTTATTATAGCACAAATAAAATATAAAATCTGCAATAAATATTTCGAATAGTAAATTATAGACAGAAACACTGCACATAAATAAACATACATAACCACATATATTTTAAAAGATTTATAAGCAGTTACAGTTACATAACTTAAAAATACTGAAATAAAACTACCACTAAGGCTGGATTCGTTCCATTAAAAGAATATGGACTCTAATTTCGTTTTTCTAAATATAGAAATTGAATTTTTAGACCGAAATACAGTCCACGTCCGTATTTGTATTTAATCCAGCAATCGGACGTGTGAATTCGCAGCTTAGCGCGGGCTAGGGGCGGTTAATAGACGCCGTAATCCGGTACACTAACAAAAAGCCGAAATGACAAACACCCTGTATAGTTTCGTTTTGAGAGGATTTATAGTTCGTTAAAGTTTTAATGTTTTGTGGAGAACTGACAAAAGTAACGAAAAGGTTTGATCGAATTAAAGGTTTTATATGGATAAATTGAGACGACTTTTTAAATTCACTTTGTAGTTTATGAAAAAGTTAACAAAAATTTTTTTTGTCACTTACATTTCAAATTAATATACACTAATATTAAATAGAGGAAAACTTTGTTTGTTTGGTTGTAACGAGTAGGCTCAATAACTTAGACCGATTTTAAAAATTCTTTTACCATTCGAAAGCTACATTTTCTACGGGTAACATAGGCTATATATATAACATTATGCTACGGGAGCTAAGCCGCACGGGTCAGCTAGTTATGATGTAAAAACAAATTATTATCTATTTACATCGGGGGTTTGGCTTCGGAGCACATCTGATGTCCGTGAACCACAGGTTAGGAGCAAGTTTATTTTTCAAATTGGC
>LQNK01000190.1:45395-61351 GCA_001586405.1 Phoebis sennae | reverse complement strand
AAACTCAAGTTTAGTTTACGTTGCCTAATGGGAGAAGGGCCTAAATGTGTTACTGTGAATCGATCATGACATTATCGCTAATTGTCAGGCGACGCCGCAATCTAATAATGTATGGACTTTCTAACTATAATTAACTTCGAGAAAATCCAATTTTTATTATCTATTGTCTTCAGGACTGATAACTTTTAAAGGGTGCTTTTAAACTGATTAATACTGAGTTTTTTTTAAGCGTCCGTTCACATCCTATTTTTCAACAATGTACCTAACTGTAGATATACTGCTTACAATATGTGTTTCATTATATTGTTATTTGTGTTTATGTTGCTAATAAAATAAAAACACCAATTTGAAATCGAAGACGAACATATACACAAATCTTGCATTTAAAAACTGATGTAACGTTGTATATGATTTTGAAATTAATTATTTTTTAAAGTTTTTTACATAATAATACGACAAATCATTTTTTACATAATAAAAAATTAGTACAGCTTATAAAAGCCTAGAAAAAATAATGTTTATGATCAATGTTTTCAATACTTATAAACATAACATATAAGTATTAATTATTTTTATCGCCGAGCATTTCAATCATCAAAAATATCAATACAAGTACAAATAGGATCGCCCAATAAATACAAAACTACCTTCAAAAAATAGTGTTTATAAAAACATCCTGTATCTCTTTCCAGGCTGACGCTTCCCATGTTTGTGCGTTTATATACAGCCGTAATGTTATTGTTTTTCCTTTGCAGCGTGAATTAATCGAACACGCTGTATATTTTTGTGCCTCTATTGTTACCTTTGACAAATATTTAAATTAGACGTTTATTGCGTTTGTATACAAATTGTTTGTCCGATATTAATTTGTGAGCGTAATGTAGTTTGAATAATACTATTTGAAGAGGATTAAAATTGTGTTTAATATTAATTTTGCTGTAATGTAATGTTATGTTAATTAGTTAATATGTAACGTTAAGTGATCTCCTCCGACCACAAAAACCTTTTATATCAGTGCTCTGAAAACCTTAAAAGAAAGGATATATGAAAATAATAAGATGAAAAATTTATTAAGATCAAAAGAGACGACAGAAGAAATGTATTATTTATGTTTGCAAAGTAATAATAAAGTCATTCACAATATTTTTAAATCTTATTGTATAGAAAACTTTATAGTTTTCTATACAATAAGATTGATTGATGTTTGATTGATGTTTTATAACATAATAGTATATAATATAATCTATTTTATTTTATTATTATAATTCAGATATCACATCCATAATTTCTAAGTAAAGTTGCTTATAACTATGTTAGTAATATGTGTTAATTATTGTATACGTATTTTTCATATAAACCTTAAGATATAAAACATCTGTCATCAGCTTTATAAACCGGGTTGAATGTTGAACATTCGTAGATATAGCCTACAACATCTACGAGCGCTACGGTTGAGTGCTACGGGGCTACGGACGTGAACGAGAAGCTATGAACCGTGAGACTTTCATTGTAAGTACGTAGCCTTATAAGACAGGTACTGTAATGACATGAAGTATTTTAATAGAGGGTATAGTTTCTAATATAATTAGTTAGATAAAATAGCTTTACTTTTAAATAGAAAAAAATGCTAGAACATTAACATTTTATTAAAATATAACACAATTATAATAAATGTAGAAATCACGTCTCAATCTCTAAACTCGTGTTTAGAGGCACTTTTTACGTGATTTCTTTGTTATTTTATTGTTAGAACCAAACCATTCCCAAACCAAACTCAATATGTCCCAAACACTATTCTGGGAATAGTATTGTACAAGTTCGCTGCGTGCCAAATATGAAGATCAATCTGTTTGTGAGATATAACAACAATCTAGACTTTTGGCATCTTGTTATCAATGATCTCATTTATATAATCAACTAGGGATAAAAATGGCAATGATTCTTTGACAATTTCTTCAATATATGTTTCAGTTCGTGTCTTTCAATGCCGTACATTGCGAAACCAGACATCTTATTAACGCGACAATTGTTTTTAAAACGAAAAATAAGCTACAATTTAAATTCATATTTGAAAAAAAGTCCCCGAGGAGGTAGGTATGAAGATAAATATTAAACAAATATTGTATTTTACATAGATAAGAATGTATTTTATTTATATCAAATCAAGTATTTCTGACGTAGGTATATGTCGAAAGTCTGTACACAATTCTTGAAACTTCCTCCTATATTTAGGAGTAGGAATATTTCTTCAGATAGACAGTTGTTTCATATAACAAACAAGATATATTAATTATAGCTGCTAGCTATATTATAATATAGCCTACAAAGCTCCGACCATTAATCGTCTATCTAACACAAAAAGACTATTTGAAATCGGAACAGATTTCTGATATTAGCGCATTCAAACAAAAAAAAAACTTTTATATTATTCATACAATTTCTGATGTGATCAAAACTAACCTTAATCATTAACTGACATTTCCATAATTAACATTTAAATAGCAATAATACTAATATCATAGCGATTATCGAAACTAACCAATCACAGATAGCCTAGATTCTCAGATTAATCTCGATGCCTTTATTGCAGTCGCTGAGTGCCTCCTAATAGATATTCAATTACTGCTAATACCTAGGTCATAGCTAGATATAATTAATGTACTAAGTGGTAGTATGGAAGATTGAGAGAAGAGAGAGATTTCGAAGGCCACTCCACAGATAAAGGTACATCTATATCTATACTAATATTATAAAGAGGAAAGGTTTGTTTGTTTGAACTGAATAGGCTCCGAAACTACAGGGCCTATTTGGATGAAATTTTGTACAGAGATTCCTTGAAACCCCAGGTAGGATATAGGATAGTTTTCATCCCGAAAATCCTACGGAAACGGGATATATACGCGGGTGAAATCAAACCGATGAGCGGGTACTCTCCCTTCCTTCAAGCCGGCATCTTCGACACTTGTTTTTTTTTTACTTTAATTTAGAGAGCTTTTTGTACACGACACTTCATGTTGTAGATGTTCATGGGCTGCGGTTACTTAACATCAGGTGAACCGCATGCTCCGCTTGCCTGCTATAACAAAAAAAACTTACTCGAATTTTAGTCATAATATTTTCTACACATTGTATAAAAATTGCATAAGGACCTAATTTCAAAACCAATCTATTATCCTAACATAAGGATATTATATAAAGACAAACACATTTTTATACTTTCAATTGTCAATGTGTTTGTCTTTATATAAAAGTAATATGCAATTCCATCAAGAAGTATCAATACAAAGTATAAAGTATAGTATATAAGGATATTAGCTAAGTAAAATTCTATGTGTCCACGTAACACTTTCTCAATAGCCAATAAACGTCAGGACAGACTTGTGAGTAAAATATTACCGCTCATAGTTTCCCGTTCATTAACTGGGTTCAATAATTCTTTCACTTGTACGTATAATTTTTAATAGCTTCAAACTGCATTTTCGACTATATCTTTTTGTGAAGTTATCAACCGGGATGAAGATAGTAATTGTTTATTTTGAATTTTATTCAAATATGCTAAGCTGTTTTAACACATATTCTAACATACATTGGAAAAAATCTTAGAAGAATGGAAAAGGATGGAAGAGGAACTGGATACTTTTTTCTTTATTATACCAGCTCACAAATCATTATCAGTAAGCCTGTAGCAAAAGGTATCTATTTCATTAAAACTGGCTTGAATCAAATCCCAATATTTAAAAAAGCCCTTCATCTTGAGACATCTCATGGTGTAGGGATGTTTTGAAGATGATCAGAACATTATTAGAACTAACAAGCATAAATAATTTACAAGTTTAAAAAGTATTACAAATTAACGCATCTATTCATTGTAATAATCTTCAATCAAATAATCACTTCACTAGTTTCCCAATATTTAAAACTTTATTTTATCTACAATAGACAAAGTCTTTCACAAGTAAACAGGCATTGGACTTGAGAAGTATTTCAATAAGCGAACTTTGCCCCGGGTTGGGTCCAAATGACCTCACAAATAATTGCTTTTGATACTGTTAGTATAACTACCGGCTTGTTTATATTTTGCTGATATTTCAACGAATTAGAATACATTTCTTTTTGTACATTATGCATATTTAAATACTAAAAAAATATATATAAAATCCTTTAACATATATTATTTTGTTAATGTTAATTTCAGAATATTTTGTTTCTTTTTTCATATTTTAGTTGCTTTATTCATGAGTGCTGTACACACTTTAAAAGGTTTTATCATCCAGACTATTTTCCTTATAATGGTTAATATGTAAGTATTGATGATAAACCAATAGTGTGTCAATTAAATAAATAAAAAATAAATAAAGAAATCGTCTCAACCATCGGGAGTACACTGTTGGACATAGGCCTCCTTCAAAGATTTCTAATACGACTTGTCATCGGCTTGCATCCAGCGGCTCCCTGCCACTTTTATCACCCTGGCCTGATGATCGCCTATCCACCTTGTGGGAGGCCTTTCTGTGTCTAACCTTTCTGCCTCAACAGCCGTCGGTTCTGCGAGCAAAGTGCCCAGCCCATTGCCACTTCAACTTGCTAATCCGTGGGACCATGTCGGTGACATATAACCATGTCATTCCGAAATACCCATGCCAGGGCATGACATGGCATCGTTAACTTAACTACATAAAATCCTTTAATTTAGTATTTGGCAGAAGAAATAAACGATAAAACTTCATTACCATACCAATTAAAATCTACCCACAATAACATTTTAAACTAAAATGTAGGTAATAAATACAGTTTTGCATTAAATCTCATATTAAAATCTGTTCCGAATTCAGTTCGAGATATCACCGCTTTAATATTTAACTGCGGAAATAGCGATCGGTTACCTACGTATATAAAACGACATGTTGCAACATGTCATCCAATTATACTGAATTTTAAATTACGGAGTATTTTTATATTCACCTATACTAATATTATAAAGCTGAAGAGTTTATTTGTTTGAACGCGCTAATCTCAGGAACTACTTGGTCCGATTCGCAATTTTTTTTAGTTTTAGATAGCCCATTTATCGAGGAAGGCAATAGGCCGATTATCCCGATATTCCCACGGGAGCGAAGCCCTGGGCTGCAGCTAGTTTTTAGATAAAATATAAGCTGTAAACATCGAATCATATTTAAATCAGTATAAGAATTAAGGGACATAAATTATTTTTAAAGTCAGCTTAGAATTTGTTGAAATTACTAATATAATATAAAATGGTGTAAGTATGGTCCAGTTCGAGACAAAACATACTGTAAAACTTGTTCATTTGACCGTTAAATTTTCGCAGAACCATAAAATATCCCTGTATATAGGGTTAATTAATATCTAGAGGTAAAACTAAAACCTCACTTTTTAAATACACATACAGTTTTGTATTAAATCTCACATTAAAATCTGACCGGAATTCACATCGAGATATCACCGCTTTAATATTTAACTGCGGAAATAGCGTTCGCTTACCTACGTATATAAAACAACATGTTGCAACATGTCACCCGATTAAACTGGATATTAAAATAGTATTTTCTTGTATTTCATTTCATGTCATTTTCACACAATAGAATGAGATGGAAGTATTAAAAACGAAATATATATAAGTAATATTGTTGTTTGTATTCCTATTTCTTAATTGTTTTTTTACTTAGAGCGAGAATGTGTTTTTTACTTAGGTTTAATATTAATTTCTTTGCAAAGGTTAATACTACTGAATAAATGTTTTTATCCGGTATTCACCGTAATCGGCATCTTCATTATCAGTTAATATGTATGAATTCTGTAATTGCGAGTAAGCTTTTTAATATTTAATTTCAGAAATGAACTGTGAAAATAATACTTCAATTCTGTATCCATTATAACGTTGAATGAAATAAAGACATAATTATTTCCGTCCATTTTATTTACATTTGGGTTATTTTTTACATGTAACACATATTTTAAAGAGTGGGAGCCGAACATAGCAGAATTGAGCCAAGCTCGCATCAGTGAACACCCCTACAGTGGAAGATCGGCGTGAAGCAATATAGCACTGTGTTTCGTATGGTGAGCGTGGGCCCGGAGGCCTGTATTTCCATCCCATTCCTCTCCCATCTTGTTCTACTCCTCTCCCAATTGCCCATCATTAGTCCTATCTTTATCTTCTCCCCCCCCTTAAGCCGGGAAGGCAACTGTGACACTTAGTTGTTAAAGGTGTTCATGGGCTACGGTCAGTCACTTAACATCAGATGAACAACATGCTCCGCTTGCCTGCTCTATCATAAAAATAAGTGAAGTAACTAGCACTCCCAGATTAAAGAAAATAAAGGAATACAACAAATATCTGGTGAATACGATCCCTTAGTAGGACTTAAACAATACATAGTACTTAAAATACTACTGCACAAAGTTTGTGTGACTTTACTATACAAATACCTTTTCTTCCCAGGGGAAATGACTGGGTTATGTCGGGCTTGCACCGACTAAAACCCCTCGATGTTCCTTCACACACCTTGTGGGAGGTTCACAGATACGCTGTAGCATTCTTCCACGAAACTATACAAAGACCTAATTCAAGCAATTCATCGAAACCCACTCGAAACGGAATTTCAACGGAAATAAATAACAAGAATATCCATATTTTCCACTGAATTTCTTTAAATTCGCTCTCAAAAGCGCATCGGAATGACATTTCAAAGTACTTTTATGCATCGACGCTCGCAAATTTAACGTTTGAGTTAACTTTGAAAAAATTCGCCGGAAACATCAAAGCGTTTCGTTCGTATTTAGTTTTATTTGTAAAACATGGACGCTACGATAGTTCAGTAGGGTGGCTATGAATCGAGAGGTTGCGGGACTCGATTTTATAGTATTTTTTGTGGTATGCTTTTTTAATTATAGATTTTTTTAGTTTCGTCCTTTTGTCCAAAAGAAAAAAAGTTTCAATCTGAATCAAAGTGGAACCTTTGATTCAGATTGAACCATTGGAAAAACTCTCAAAATTTCTATGAAGGTAATAACAAAATAAGATGCATAATTTATAATCGGATATTTTTCCAATAATGGAAATTTTCTTATAACTTTAATAATCTAATAACATTACTTTTAAAAATGCATTTTTATACCTTTAAAATATTAACTATTATTTCTAAAAAGTGTATTTAATTTCCAAAAAATCCACATTTCTAATAAAAATTATATGCACCCTAGCTTGAACTCATTAAGTTGGCTCGTCGCTTCATTTTATAAGTTAAGTGAAAAAAATTACCAGAAATCCTGCAAAGAGAATACCGCACGTTGCTCATGTTCGCACTTTACTCCAATTTATTTCACTTTTAAACTATTGTGACAATAAATTTAAAAAACACGGAATTTATATGAAATTTTCTACAGGGGTTTTAAGTGGAAATTTAATAGTGAAACGAAATTGTTAGGAATAATGCTAAGCTTTTTTTGTTATAGCAGACAAGCGGGACATGCGGTTCACCTGATGGTAAGTGTCTGATCACAGCCCATGAACATCTACAACATCAAAGTGTCGCTTGAAGACTTGCCGGCTTGAAGGAAACGGAGGGGATGCGGTGATTGATGATAGGAAGTAGGAAAACCAATAGAACAAGACGGAAGAGGAATGGGATGGGAAAACAGGCCTCCGGGTACCGTACGAAAAACACAAAAAAACACGGATAGTGCTCTAATTCAAAAATTATTATTTTACAACCTATTTGTTAAAGTTTAATATTCTATAAAAGACACCGTAGAGTAACACCCATCTACAACACTATCGCACAAAACTTTGTGCTAGAATAATGCTTGATTTTTCACGTGTCAACTGCAACTTTTCTATTTGTCACTTGTAACTAAAATCCCGGTGCACGATTTTTAAATTTTACCTCAAATAATATATTTATATCTTCACATATATCCTTTATAATGCAATTAATAGAATACCTAAATTTTGCAGTTCCTGATGAAAATGCATATTTTATAAAATATTTTTTTGCTCTTTATCCTATGTATAAAATTATTTTATTTTGATAATTTTTATTTTAATAAATAAACTATATATTGCCCGCGATTTCATTGATTTCATATTCTGAATAAATTACACAAAATCATTACAAATAAACTATGGGTTATTTTGATGTATAGACTACATTTTTGTTAAGTTTCATCCAAACATCTTAGTGGTTTTACGTGAAAAAATAACAAACGTACACCCTCACAAATTTTCTCTACTTCGCAAAAATATATCACATATATTTGGTGCTTTTAAATAATACTAAAAGCCTTTCCAGTTAAATTTGGTTTATGACATGTTTTCATGAAAAATGAAAAGAAATAAAAAAAGTGGGCACTTACCCAATTTCCTCGACGTTAATATTCAAAGTGGATATAAATTTGAAACGAAAAGCGCTTCATATAATATCTTAACCCTTGATATACTAGTTTAACAAGGTGAGATTAAGGACAACTTTTTTTTAAGCAATGATATATCCTTACTTATATAGATGCGAAAGTAACTTTGTCAGTCTATCTCTTCTTCACGCCTAAACCAGTGTATCGATTTGGATGAACTTTGTACAGAAATTGTTTGAATCCCGAGATATGGGATCGATGGGGGGAGAGATGGGTTATGGAATACTTAAAAAGACCTTCCTCTTCAATATGTTATTATTTAATTCAATTTATTATTCATATTTTTGTTAAATGACTTTGTACTTTTGAATAACTTTTTCAAATGTATATATACATATACATATATTATTATTATAATAAAACAGTAACCGAACCATTTCTGTACATTGAATATTTTTCAAAAAGAGTAATTGATATGCAATATGTATGTTCTATAGATACCAAAACCATGGTTGAAAACATTTTTTTCTGTTTGTCGGTTTGTCTGTTTGTCTGTTTATCTGTTTGTATGTGCGTCGATCACGTTATAACCACGGGGCAGATTTTTATAAAATTTCACATGCTGATAGACCAATATTAGATGCAACTTATAGGCTACATTTTATTAAAAAAAATATATTTTTGGGGTGGCTCTCCATAAACGTAAACGGAGGGTAAAAAAATAAATTCGCGAATACATCATTGAGCGAGATTTCATTGGAAAGGTCTTTAAAAATGATATTTTCTAAATGCGTTTTCTGCTAAATTAAATATTTTTTGAGATATATGCTTCTAAAGTCGTGAAAATGTCATACCACGTGACAATGTGAGATTTTGGTTAAGTTGCCGACATGCCTTTTTATACTCTTAACGTATAGATTAAGACGTTAAAACACTCATTGAATCCTCAAAAACTTTCAAAAAATAACTAACTCTCTGCCCGCGGCTTCACTCGCGTGGGCTTCGATTTTCTGTATTTTTAAAGAAGCGCGCGCTCTGATTTTGGTCACACCTATTTCCAAGAAAATTATAAAAAAAAATTATAGACACGCGCATATATCACTGGTCCAGCGATCGTAATTTTTTAAAATTTTGTTGTGCTCCTCTAAAAACACAGAAATTAGTAGCCCACGCGTGCAGAGCCGCGGGCGGAAAGCTAGTTATGAATAAAAATGAAATTAAAATAATTATATTACAATGTATAAGTACGCCAATTATATGCAATTGTAATTGTTTGTGCCACAATATTATAATTGTACTTATTTAATGAAAAAAATAATTAAATTGAAATGAAATGTATTAATAAGATGAAATATATTGCCTAGTATTAATAATAATCACCACAACCACATTTGTATAATTTAACTAAATATATGAAATATTTAGTCTAAAATTAGTCCTGCAAGTTGAAACCCAATTCCCGTAATAGTTGTGCCTTCCCTTCACAAACAATTGTACATTTGCAGCACAAAGCTGTTTGCCGCACATTAGAATATGTTTCAGCCATTTTGCTGCATCTGCTTTCATCAAGGAATAGGTAAAGGATTCAAACCCTTTGAGAATACGAGGGGAGCAAGTTAGAAGCGAAAGCGGTTTAAGTTAGATTTCTTTGTGTAATAAAATACTTTTTAGTTGATTTTAAACGCGGTGCGCAAAAACTTTGTCTGACGATAACTTGAATATTGTTTATCCGATCTTGATTAAATTTTATAGGCGAATAGTTTAGACAAAAGAAAATGTCGTGTTCGAAGATGAGCGAAATTGGTGGAGTAACCGGTAAGGAGTATCAATCAGTATCATCAGGGTACATATTTGATACTCAAATAGATGAATATTTCACCGACTATATCTGGAGTATGGCTTATCGCATCTTGATAAAATTTTGTAAGCAATTAGTAGAGATAAAAAATCTTGGATTCGACGATGGTAGGGCGGTAAAGAAGGTAAGGGGGTCAGTTAGGTAATTTTTCATATAAATATAGTCGAATGTGGTATCAAATGAAAGGATTTTAGTTCAAATTGTGTATACAAAAATGATTCGATTATTAGAAGGACTGATTCCGTCATGCCATCCCTGTATAATGTAAACATTAAAATCGCTTGCCTCTCATAACTTGTTCTGTTAATCTTGCAATCTCTTACTGCGGGCGGCTTATAGGATAATACAAGGGTTATACTTTTCAAATTTAAGCTTATTCCAAGACAGAAATGATATGAGCGAAGCATTTTCAAATTTCAAAGTTATTGCATTTTATAGTTCTCACAAATTGAGTGACATGAAAGAGAAATAATGTTCAAGACAAAAATATTTTATAAGGAATGTTTGTCAAAATATATGTTTTCTATGTAAAGTTAATACTCATGGCTATTGTTTATTTTATGATGTTCTTATTTAAAATAATCAAAAAAGAGTTTGGAACTGTTTAAACGAAAATATTTTCTTTCGCTAAGCCTGTATTCCCATCCCATTCCTCTCTCGTTCTCGTCTCCGTTGCTGTTCTACTCCTCTCCCAACTTACTTGGGAGCTGCTGAAAATCAGCGTTGCGACTAACGCTGAGCAGTTTCCCTTTCAACGCCACACTGCTACTTGTTTGTTACTAAGTTATTATTTGTGTCTTTTTCTGTGTGGTTCTTGAATAAATCTTTCTTTCTTTCTTTCTTTCTTTCTAATTCTCTCCTTATCCCCTTGCCTTCCTTCAAGCCGTTTATGCTGGCTAGGCTAGACTAGTCTAGTATGACGGCAGCCTGTTCAGTGTAACATCAGGTGAACCGCATGCTCCTCTTGCCTGCTATATCATAAAAAATATAAAATACATGGACAACGGTGCAATTTTCACTTAAAAAAAGTTTTTTTTGACTATCTTCATTACGGGACACCCTGTATAAACCTATATACAGATATGATTTAATTCCAAAAAATCTTCCAGCAATATATTTACGTTAATTAACGCGAAACTGGATAACAGGGAATTAATAATTTAATTAAAACAATGTACGCTCATTACGCGTCCGTTTAATTTCAATTAATAAATAGTGAAATTGTACCGTTGTACCAATTATGATATTATCTTACTTATATTATACTAAGAGATACGTCCTGGCTTTCCATCCTTCTAATTCTCCTAATATTAGATAATCCAGCTAATTAATATACAGATAGGATATTTTTATATACAAATATCATATAAATATACAGATATCCTATCTGTATATTAAATTACATCAAAATCTGTTTAGTAGGTACGGTGTGATTGACACACAAACATCCAAACTTTTACATCTATCTACACTAATATTGTAAAGTGGAAAACTTTGTTTGTTTGTTTGGTTGTAATGGGTAGGCTCAGAAACTACTGGACTGATTTAAAAGTTATTTCACAATTCGAAAGCTACATTATCCACGCGTAACATAGGCTATATTTTATAGACCATATATAAATCTTTATGCTACGGGAGCGCAGCCATGTGGATCAGCTAGTATTAGATAAATCAGCTAATATCCTATCTGTATACTAAATTACATCAAATCCGTTTAGTAGTTACAGTGTGATTGCCATACAAACATTTAAACTTTCACATCTTTATGTATAAAACAAAGACGGGTTTGTTATACTTATAACTCAAGATCTGCTGGACCAATTGGAAAAAAAATTGTAAGGGAAATAACGTAGGACCAGGAGAAGAACATAGGATACTTTTAATCCTGGAAATACCACGGGAACGACTTATACACGCGGGTGAAACCGCGGGTTACAGCTAGTTGTAGTGTATGTGTTCCAGTATAATTCGGCAATGTCATCCCAAAACATTAAAATCGCCAACTTTTATTATAACCTGTGCGAATCGTTAAAACCGTTTATTCAATTAAAAGTACTAATATATGTTTAAATTGTTTCAGGTACATGAAAATAATAGCAGAGCGAGGAATTGAAAGCAAATAATACGTGAAATCTTATTAAACGATATTTCAACGAAGCACACAACGGGGTATGAAATTAAAAAATAGAGATGCTCTATGCATGATTAGCTCTTCATATTCGCGGAAATATTTTGTTGTTTATGTGAGAGACAAATTGAAGGGACATTTTTACCCTTTCTACACGGGTTATATTCTGAGAGCTAGGACCATTTTTGGGGAGGTGTTTGAGGCAAGCTGAAAAATATTTGTTTTTGTTATGAAGAATATATTTGAGACATGCAATTTTTTAAATGTTGTAGTTTAATGTTTAAAGTATAGAAAAAAAGCCAGACAATTTTGTCGGGGTTTAAACATTGCTAGACGCTTTCAAAAATATTTAACAAATATAAATAAGCCATCCATCTGTCTTTTAATCTCGCATCTGATGTATACGATTTTTTTCATTTCAACTAAACTACTTAATCGGTTAAAAAAGTAAACTTCCAAAATATATTTGTTGCGGCAAAGCTTTAAAAGTATCCAATAGATGTTTTGATAAAAACATGAAACATGTTCTTATATAAGTTCCCACGTAAACGGGTAATTTTATGGTTTGGAATTGTGCTAAAATTCGCCATGGTGCTTACGTTACGGTGCATAGCTACGTTACTATGGCACGTAACAATTGAGGTGTAATTATTAAAACGTTGATAATAAAGGATTGTTCATTGAACTAATGTATGAATTGAAAAAAGGGTATTGAAATCTCAATAATATATATTTGTAATAAGAAAATCTTATTAAAAGGAAAAAACAGTCGGTATCTTGACAATTAAACAAAAGAAACTTTTTCTGTACTTCGCCGTACATTTTCCTTACTCATAAATTATCTAAAATATATTAGACTAACTGATCCGCGCGGCTCCGCTTCCGTAGCATAATATAACCTGTAAAATAAAGCCTATGGTACTCGTGGATAATGTAGCTTTCGAATGGTGAAATAATTTTTAACACCAGTCCAGTCGTTTTTGAGCCTATTTTGCCACATATTGTAAATCCCTTATATATATTAGAAAATTATCATATCAAATCCATAACATATTTAAATGCCACAACGCATTTACGGCAATTATACAAGTTACTTAAAAATATGAGATGGTTTTCAGCAAGGTATACACAAGCAAAATCCCAACCCCATTAATTTGATCAAATTGATTGATCAAGCAATTGTACATTCTGTTAGTTCACACTTGTTCAAGTTCGATGTCTGTCTGGCGTCTAGAGTCTGTCCTATAGTCTAGACGGAAAAACATCAGCCACTCGTCACAAGGGTTGTTACCTAGGTATACAACTCAGGGTACCTATGTATTGAATACAAGGTAAACTTAGTCACGCTTTGTTAACTAACTTTTGTATTTCACTAGCTGATCCACGCTTCGCTCCTGTAGCATAATTTTATATGTTTAGCGTAAAAAATATAGCGTTTGTTACTCGTGGATAATGTAGCTTTGAAATGGTGAAAGAATTTTTAAAATCCAATGAAAATTAATATTATAAAATGAGATGATAAATAATGTTATATTAAAGGTATCGGTAACTTATATGATGTGTTCTGTATGATACTTAGATGTTATCAATTATTATTTATATTGCGATTCGTATTTCAACTTCTGAAGAACTGGCTTTCATAGAAGACACGCATAGACTAACGGCCGTTTTCAATAATGTATCAAAGATTATGGATAGATTGTAATCTCAGATTCAATGACATTTGATTGTCAAAATTCATAACAAAAGCTATCCGTCGACAGCATATTGAAATCAAAGTAAGAGCAAATACATAGATTTGCCTGACTTTAGTTAGCAAAACACGGGATAGATAGAATATTGAAAACGGCCGTTAGGCGATACAGACTAATCGAGGAAAAAACAACAAAAAGCAAAATTTACTTGTTTGTTCTCGAAACAACCAGATTGATTTGAAAAATTCTATCTTTATAAACAAGGCTATACGCTTCGTACCTACGCGCAAAAACGCAGAGTACAGTTTCAAAATTCCTAATCATTTTACCTAGCATTATATATTTACCGATGTACGTATATACGTTCAATATTTAATATGAATCCCATTTAGTTGAGTCCATCTTAGGCATTAGTAATTCTGGGTGTTTCGGATAGGTCTCATGGTTAAGGGAACATACCGTCATGTTTAATTAAATTTAGGACTCAATAGAATAGAAGCTGTGTTATTTATTTACTAGCTTCTGCCTGCGGCTTTGCTCACGTTAATTTGGGTTTTATAGATCTATATAAAGTATCCTATCAACTAATCCAGCTCATAGCCTATCAATATACGAAATTTAATCAAAATCAATTCAGTAGTTTTGGATGATAAATGACTCAGTAACATGCATCACCAACATCGAAACATCCAAACTTGGATATTAATCATATTAATAGGATTCTAATAGTAGGGAATTCAGTTATACCATGACTTGAGAATGAAAAATATATTTTTTGGAGATATAATTTTCAGGGAAGAATGAAATTAGTTAAAATACAAAAAAAAAATGGATAAAGAAAAATATAAGAGTGAAATATATGTAGTAAACCATTTCAAAGCAATATCTTCTCGTTCATTTTGTTTAATTCAATTTCAAAAGATCAAAGATAAAAATTAAATTAGTTATGAAAAGCAAAAAGTGTTTTCCGATACCGGGAATCGAACCCGAGCCTCCTGGGTGAGAGCCAGGTATCCTAGCCACTAGACCATATCGGATATGAAGAGATAGACGAAATTACTCATTCTATTCCTATTCTTATTTTATCCATTCGCTATATAATTTAAAAAAGTTTATCTTTAGCTTCGACCTACTTTATATATTCGTCAAATAGAACGTTTTTCATATTTTTATTTTTTTATATTATGACGATATTACCTCATAAGTATAAATATTTCGTTTTTATTAAAGTTTTTAACCATCTTTCTTACAAATTACCTTATTTAAAAAAATACTTCATATTACTTGAAATTGTAATAATTTATATGGTCTTCAATAGATTAGACAATTTTATCAAGATAATGACGAATGAGAGATTGAAATGTTTTATTTGTTACTAGCTTTCCGCCCGCGGCTTCGCACGCGTGGGCTACTAATTTCTGTATTTTTAGAGGAGCACAACAAAAGTTTAAGAAAAATACGATCGCGGGACCAGTGATATATGCGCGTGTCTATAGTTTTTTTAATAATTTTCTATGGAAATAGGGTTGACCAAAATCTCACAGAGCGCGCGCCTCTTTAAAAATACAGAAAATAAAAGTCCACAGGATTCATTGATTGTTTTAACGTCTTAATCTATAAGTTAAGAGTTTAAAAAAGCATGTCCACAACTCAACCAAAATCTCACAATGACGTGGTATGACATTTTCACGACTTTAGGAGCGTATATCTCAAAAAATATTTACTTAAGCAAAAAACGCATCTAAAAACCTCTATTTCAAAGACCTATCCAATGACACCTCATTTAATGATGTACTCGTATATTTATTTCTTTACCCTCCATTTACATGTATGGGAAGCCACCCCTAAATATTTTTTTTTTTCAAAAAAATGTAGCCTATAATTTGCACCTAATCATGATCTA
>LQNK01000190.1:8910-35246 GCA_001586405.1 Phoebis sennae | reverse complement strand
TTACGATTACATTACCGTAGGTTTTTCGTGCTCGCCCCACAGTTCATATAAGCCATATTCGACATTCCATCGAATTCGAATAAACTTGAAAATGTGCAATATCCCCAAAAGTTGGTTAATAACGAAGCTGCAATTTACCAAACATTTCCATTTCAAATGAGGGTATATAATTGGAGACGCGGCGTGATCGAATGGTTCCGTTTTGAGCGTTGGCGGTAAACTGATTTCGGGATCCATTTATTGTTTGGTTTTGGATGAACGCTTTGCTTTGAGAGTATTTGTGAGTCAACTGCGTATAAAACTCATCTTTTTCCTACTGATGCACAAGTTTCGATGTATTGAATGGAAATGTTCAGCAAACATATAAAGAAGACTACAAAAGTGTTTTAATAAGCTACTGTTTATTATGAGGATTTAAAAAAGTATCAGTAGCAGCCCACAGTCTGGAAATTGGCGGTATTGGAGAATCCCTGAGTCTTGGAGATCACGTAAAGCGGTTGGTCCTATGCCTGATCTATCGGCGGTCGTGTCGGTCTGCCGTCCTATCAGATTATGAGAGTAAAGGAATAGAGAGTGCACCAGTCTCTTATTTTCTGTTTAAGATTGGCCTCCATGACCGTTGTTGGTCGCTATTATTATTAGCAATTATCACTTAGTAACAGATGTAAAGGTGCAAATCACCATTTCAATGTGAAATAAGGGTATATATTTACTATAGTTCGGTTGTAATTCTTTAAGAATTTTTGGATCTGTAAATCAGTAAGACATATTATAAACATATAGTAGGCTAATCGCGAATGTCAATAGATTCAAAGATGTTCTTCTGTGCGCATTTCCAAAGATTCCTTAAGAGAAATTCCGATCAAGTTACTATCTTGATTGAAGTACTCTCTACTAACTCTTGGTTACTATGGTATATTGAACGATGCAATGTGATGGAATATTTCCGTTGAGGGTGAACCGATTTCGGTTTTCATTTATTATGTGGTTCGCTTTAGGGAAAGCCTGGTCAGTGAGGTACATATTATGTAAACTTAAAAATGCCGTAAATTTGGAGGAGGAATGATTGATAAGTTAACTTGAATATAAATATTATAGATATGCGTTATGTACTATATTAATTACTGTTCGACTATTACTAAAGGTGTGTGTATAGAAAATTTCAGTTGTTCTATAACAGCGTTCATCAAGACTAAGACTAGATCTTCTTCCCGTGTCTTCGCTCGCGTTAAATTCTAAATCAATAATAATTTGTACCCTGTCAACTAATCCATATTGTTGTTGGTATCTGTTAATTTCAGCAAAATCCGTTCTGTTATGAAATTATAGCCTAACTGATAGGAACTGTAAATAATTATAACTAGAAGAATTATCTTTCTCAAATAAATCATCGTAATCGGTCCAGCCGGGTTTGAGTGTTCCCCATACATTGTTACAAAAGCCTCATTTATAAAAATTAACATACATTACAATATGTCTAGTATGTGCTGTGTAACAAATTAGTTCATTAACTAAAAAATTGGTGAGATACGATACGAGTACTAACCTCGGAATGCAATATATTATTTTATAAAAACAGAAGAAAAATTGATAGTCTAAGAGATGGGGAAAAGATTTTTACAATATATTTACAAACTATTTTTAAATTGTCGATTTTCAAGTGTGTACCTAATAAATATTCAGGAACATTTAACACTACACAATCTAGCCCCAAACTAAGCAAAGCTTGTACTATGAAAACTAGTTTACTGGTAGACATACCTAAACAAAAAACTTTAGTAGTTATACTTTGACTGCTCGGTTGGCGCAGAGGGTGTGGGTTCGATCCCCACAGGTAGAAAAATTATGATGTGATGAACATTATAATTTTCTACTTTCTGGGTGTTAATATATCTATAATATGTATGTATTTACAAAAAAAGGATGTTTAAGTATGTCTATCAGTTATCATAGTATAGTTTCCATAGTACAGCTTTGCTTAGTTTGGGACTAGATGGCGTTTAGTAAATTGTCCGAGAATATTTATTTATTTATTTATTTAAACATACTTATTTTTGTAAATATGTATATACCTACATAATACAGATACATTAACACCCAGACAGTAGAAAATTACTATCTTTAACATTCCCATTTTGAAATCCTAGTTTCTCTCCTTAATTAACTAGTTGAAATGAGTTCAAACTTCGTATAAACTACACTTATCTTAAGGAAGTATACAGCTATCGTTTATATAATCCCAGTATGCAACCCTTTCCCTTAGAGTGTTCATTTGCTATTGATACTCCGATTGGAAACTGATTCATCTTGGATTCATCGAAACTTAGGCAACTGTATGTATCCAATAGTTAATATTGAGCTTCCCTTACCCCATTTATTAAAGGGTAGCTTTAAAATTGACGGATGAATTACGTTTAGTGCCAAATATATATATATTTTTTGTGCCTTGTTACAATAACGCGCCATTTTACATGATAGAGAATGGATCAACGGACTATTGAGTTATAAGGCCAACGATAAAATACTAAAATAATACTGTATAAATATATAAATTACAGTTCAAAGCAGTAAAAGAGTTTAAATTTCATAAATGGCATAGCAATAAACTTTTCGAAAAATCATTGATTGGGAGACACAACTCATTATACATATAGTTACAAACATACATTTAAACAAGATACTTAAGTGAATAAATGAGTGGATCAGTCCTAGGAGCTATCATATCATATTAGCAAAAAATTGTTTTTTCGTAAGTTTTACACAATTATAACTTTGACTCACTATAGAATTATTTTCAACACTTAAATTCAAATAAATAAGTTAGTCATCTCTTAGACTACTCAGCTATGGTCCCGATTATGTTAATACGGGATCGGTATGCAAGGTCACCGGTTCGATGCCTGATGATACGAAGAATGATTTTTTGTTTTTCTCCTCACTCAGTGCTGGTATTTATAAGTTTATTAGTAATGGTACTTAAGTATATAAAACTGGAATGTCATCTCGGCAAATAGTTCATTATAGTATTTATATTTTATATATAGTATACTATCTGAGCTTCGCGGTTTCATTCGCGTATATATCTCGTTTCTGTAGGATTTTCGGGATAAAAACTATCCTATGTAATTTTTTGGGATTCAAACAATATGTGTACAAAATTTCATCCAAATCGATTTAGTCGTTAAGGCGTGAAGAAGAGACAGACAAACAGACGACGTTACTTTCACATTTATAAATTATAATATTAGATAAGTAAGGATAATTTTATTAAAAACAAAATAAAAAAAAATATTTATTTAACGTAAATAAGTTTAAAATGCAATTTAGTGACCACATGTTTTTGTCCCATCGTATTTTCCTTGGATACAAAGTATTATTAAATGTACATACAAATAACATCGGTGTCAGTAAGATAAGATTATTGCCCAGTTCCTATAGAAATAAAACGAGTCGTTTTACTAACGGATAGTTCATCCTACTAGGCGTAAGTCTAAACCGTATCTAGACTAATATTATAAAGAGGAAAACCTTGTTTGTTTGATTGGTTGTAATGGATAGGCTCAAAAATTACTGGACCGATTTCAAAAATTCATCCACCATTCGAAAGCTAAATTATCCACGAGTAACATAGGCTATATATATATAACATTAAGCTAAGGGAGCGAAGCCGCGTGGATCAGCCTGTCTATAATAAACGAGGCGTCAACATAACAAAACTTGGTTCCAATTGGTTGATTATAACAACTCGTTAGTAATAACAATTCGTAACTCTTATCCTATAACGTTCCGTTTATAGGAACCGGGCCCTACAGACAGGTGAAGATTAGTAAAAACGTGTAGGACTTGTCACAAGATAAGCTAAATATATATTCGCTAATTCTGGTCATACTAAAATAAGATATTTGTAGTAAATAGCCTTTATCGGTCATTAACTTGTGAAGATAAAAATTAAGTATGATAAAAAGAGTACGGTTTACATTGCGTTTTATGTATACTATACTTTGTGATATGATCCCCTCATGGACAGTAATGTAGTTTTCATTGTTAATTGTTATGGTCCAAATTTTAGTGATCTGCATTGTGGATATGTATTAAAATTTCTTAATACTTATATTGAATTCCTATTATTATTAATTTCAAGTAAATATTTATTCAACATACAAACATACACATTATAAATTTATAAATAATTTAAAATTATCTAGTCACAAAATTTGTTATCTTGATATTATGGTAATTTACAATGAGATACAATAATAATCAATCAATATATAAAAAAATAAGAAAAATTAAATTATCAAATTATCATTATTGGGTCAATTATAAACATAAAACATTAATAAATAATTAATAAAGTGTAGAAAATAAATTAGTGTGGAACTAGTGAAGTGTTTTTTACAAATAAATCAAGATGCAGTTACATCAAGAGGTAACAATACAAAATATAAAAAATATAAATTATATAAAACATTAATTTAATTGTTTAAATAGGGATACTGCGAAAAATTTGTTTGTTCATTTTCTAGCGTAAAATTGCATTCAAATGACATTTAAACAGCAACGAAGAACGAATATAGTAATTTTCTAGAGCCTAAAGAATGATTAGTATTTTTGTCTCTTTGTCTGGTTGTGTGTCAATCACATAAACATAGGTAAATGGAATCCATCGTGGAATAGGCCTTTAAAAATTAAATAGAGGATTTAGTTCTTATATGCTTCTAAAGTCGTAAAACAGATATTTCATTTCTTTCTTTCAAAGAACTGCGGTATGCAAGCAAAACCGCGTTCCTCAAGCTAGTTAAATTAATAACAAGAATCTAATCAAACGTCACATCGATCGCCAAAACAAAGAACATTGAAATTTTGCATCCCACCCCACAGTTTCAAATTGCACAGTTCTGTCACCCTGCACTTCCTATACCTACAGACCAGTCTGGCCGTCTAGCCGTCTGCTGTCTGGAATAACCCCAGCTCAGCCCATGACCCTTATTACCATGTAATAAAGCCTATTTCCTCCCCTACATTCCCACTTCTTTGTGTTACATCTAACACCATCCAATTATGAATTCTATCGCGGCACACTAAGGTTAGTTTTTGTTTGCAAGCTGTACCAAGGGAGTTGCTAAGGACATATATGTATGTTGAGTCATCAACGTGTTAGATTTGGGAATTCAGTAAAAGGGTAGCGGGAGACAATTTGATTTTAACGTCGTATCAACGTAAAAGCTTCCTTAATGGGAAGTGGGATAATAATATTCGAGTGTTGTAAAAATTCGTGAGGGTAGCTGAATTTTAATTTTAAAAAGCAGAATTTTTGAAAGTAGAAAATGTAATGAGTATACCCGTAGTAATAATAAAATGAAAGTATTCTGTATGTCATCAGCTTCTACTCCGCTTACTGTATATTCCCTATTTTTCAAGGATTCATAGAAAACTCCCGGTACATAGATTTAATAACATGGTATCAAAGATTAATAAAAATATCCATATCAGCACATTGCTGTAATAGTCAGGAAATACTATTAAGCATTACTATCCCAAAATAGATATATAAGTCAAACACACATTGACACCGTTCACAGACACAAAATCTCGGATTACATTGGAACACTCTGACCCATCACGTCATACGTTTGTTATGTGTGTCTACGAAGCTTTGCGTATGTATGAAAAGTCATTACATATGTGAGATTGACTTCTGTACCTATTAATATCCTTACAGTAAAACATTATTAGGGGTGTAAGTGAGTCATCTATGTATTGATTATCATGATTCATAAGTACTTTCCGCGTCAATTAGGCTTTATGGAAATAAATTACTCATAAAATAGACCACTACTTTTATGCAAAAATAAGCAAGACTTTTAGAGATACCGTCCATAGACCCTTGTAATATTATTAAGGTGTGTGCGCGGAAAATGCAAGCCAATGTTTGACCATTTTCCGGGTGTAATTTTTACGAATCAAAATTGATTCAAAGTAAAAATCTTTCGAAATTTTAGAGAAAAATACAATTTCAATTGCTTTTTATGTAAAAACTACATGCATTCTGGGTATTTAAATGATTGTGGTGGGTAGCAGTGCTACTTAAGTTTCCAATACAAAAGAAAAGTTAGAAATATTAGTAAAATTGTGGACATGGTAACAAAAAATGTCTTAGTAGGTGAAATTTTTTGAAGCAAATCAATTTTTTTTTTATAATTTAAAAAATAAGTTAGATTGAATTTTTATTTTATTTTTCCTCAAGTAGTTATGAGTAGGCCCACCACCTGGTGCCGTATTATCGTTGAATTTTGGGACACGTTGTATATATGTCGCAGTAAGATAGAAAAAGCCGTAACATAGTTATATCCCTAGGGATATAATTATATGCCGGAACATAGTTATACGAAAGCGATTCATTACTATCTTACTAGGAATATAGTTATAAAACGGTCCAAGTTCAGTGATATAGTTATATTACTAGATTTCGTTTAGTGAAATAGAAATCTACCATAGAATTAAATAAATATTAGTATAATAAATTTGTTTTATCTTCATTCAAAAATCTACTTTATATATTCTGCAGTTAGTTACAATACTTTGTGACATTAACACGTAATTACACGTATTAAAGTAATTTCAATTATAATTAAAATTACCATGTTTTGGAATTCAAACATTAACAATGCAATTAAACATAATGAAATATTAAAAATCTTTTAAAACTAATCAACAGTTTTGAGATAACTTTATTTCTTATATTTATTAAGTTAAAATGTTTGTTTCTTTGCTAGTAATTTCAAATTTTTGTTCAAACAAGAAGCGGAATCATGTCATCTAGAATTTAGTAGCACTGAATGCTTCTTACAGGCACATCTTTTAGCAGAACACTGTATATTCGATTTTTTACAGGAACGCTGCACACTCCGAAAGCTATTTCACTAAACTTAATCTAGTAATATAAGTATATCACTAAACTTGGACCGTTTTATAACTATATTCCTAGTAAGATAGTAATGAATCGCTTTCGTATAACTATGTTCCGGCATATAATCATATCCCTAGGGATATAACTATGTTACGGCTTTTTCTATCTTACCACGACATATATATGACATATATATGTCGCAGTAAGATAGATAAAGGTAAAAATCGAATGTTCACAGTGTTCTGCTAAAAGATGTGCCTGTAAGAAGCATTCAGTGCTACGAAACTCTAGATGTCATGATTCCGCTTCTTGTTTGAAAAAAAAATTTGAAATTACTAACAAAGAAACAAAGATTTCAACTTAATAAATATATGAAATAAAGTTATCTCAAAACTGTTGATTAGTTTTAAAAGATTTTTAATTTAGGTTTAATTGCATTGTTAATGTTTGAATTCCAAAACATGGTAATTTTAATTATAATTGAAATTACTTAAATACGTGTAATTACGTGTTAATGTCACAAAGTATTGTAACTAACTGCAGAATACATAAAGTAGATTTTTGAATGAAGATAAAACAAATTTATTATACCAATTTTTATATAATTCTATGGTAGATTTCTATTTCACTAAACGAAATCTAGTAATATAAGTATATCACTAAACTTGGACCGTTTTATAATTATACTCCTAGTAAGATAGTAATGAATCGCTTTCGTATAACTATGTTCCGGCATATAATTATATCCCTAGGGATATAACTATGTTACGGCTTTATCTATCTTACTGCGACATATATATCCTTTATGCAAAAGGACGGCCTTATTGCTAAAAATTTTTATTGCTTTAGTTTTAGTAATAGTTTATTTAGTTTAGTTATACCAAAATCAGTTCAACAAACAACGTATGCTAAAAAAAATTGACATTCATTTTCCCGCCAACCTGCTCAAACGTCACAAATGGGACTATATTTTCGATTCAAGCAAAATACTCAATCTACTTACCCAGTCAGACCTTCGGGTTCAACAATTTAGAAATAAAGACCGTCTCGGATTTGTCTAAGTCCCGCGGGATCCGAATATTTTTATTATTCTGAGAGATAAGAGTTTTTCTTCGTTAATTCGCTTTCATTAAACGGTTCGACATTTCAGGTTTGGAGCTAAGTACGCTTTTGGGATGCGATATCTTTATAGTCTTCAAAGTTTTGGTTGCTAATTCATGATAAAACTAGCCGCCCGAGGCTTCGAGTGAAATTCGGTCCGTATAGATCAAAGAAAAGTATACCATCATCCAATCTAGTTGATAACCTGTATACGAAATCTCAACAAAATCTGTTCAGTACTGGCGACGTGTTTGACATACAGACAATCAATCATCCAAACACACAAACATTCAAATTTTCATCTATATATTAATACTAGCTGTGTTTCGCAGTTTTACCCGCGTACATCTCCCAATCCCCTGGAATTAAGGGATAAAATCTATCCCATGGGTAATTAAAGTATCCTTATATCCTCGGGTTTCAAACAATCTCTGTACAAAATTTTAGAATCGGTTCCGTGGTTTAGGCGTGATGAAGAGACATACATACAAAGTTACTTTCGCATTTTTAATATTAGTAAAGATAAGGATTAATTAAATGTCCAAAGGTCACAAATGGGACTATATTTTCGGTTCAAGTAAAATACTCGATCTGATTCTTGGATTTGTCTTAGTCCCGCGGGATTCGAATATTTTTATTATTCTGCGAGATAAGAGTTTTTCTTCGTTAATTCGCTTTCATCATTAAACAGTTCAACGTTTCGGTAGCGAGATTTTATAAGAGAAATTTCTTTTTTTGTCTGATGGTTAGCTCGTAGACAATGTCTGATATATAAAGCAAACATATTATGTTGTTCAATAACTACCGTCCATGAATGCTTCTCTTCAAGAGTATCGCCAGGGCAATTGGAGTCATTTTTTTATGTTACAACAGGCAAGCGGAGCATGCAGTTCACCTGATGTTAGGTGACTGACTGCAGCCCGAAGTGTCGTGCTTTGCCAGCTTGAAGGAAAGGGAGGTATAGAAGGCATAGAAGGGAAGATAGATAAAAAGAGGATTAATTATGGGAAATTAGGAAAGGAGAAGAACAGGATGGGAGAAGAATGGAACAGGAATAGAGGCCTCCGGGCCCCCACTTCGTACGAAACACAGTGCAATACTGCTTCACGCAGATCTTCTGCTAGGGGGGTGTTATTACACCGGTGCGAGCTTGGTCCAATCGTGCAAAGCTCTGCTCCCACTCTATTACAGCTGAAGATTACATGCAGCAGAATTACCCTCTGTCGCCTCTTACGACACCCACGTAGAAATGGGGTGAAGACACATGTATTCTAACCCGTCGCTACACGGGGGAATATACTGGAGACAAATAAAAAATGAAACGGAATAACACTCCAAAACTTTTAGTTTTCAAACCCCAATATTTCAAAGCGGATATTTTACGTCAAATATAAATTAAAAACGTGCTCCGGTGATACATGGCCGATAAATAAAATTGCACTTTTTTTCAAAGTCCAAAAATTATTTACGGTTTGACGTACAGTCGTGTCACGTCGAGTCGTTAGAATAAATAAATGTCACGCTCATGTATGATTCCTTTTTATTTTTGTATGACGTTTGCTAAAAATTGGACGGTTTTAAGCATATTTTAAATTAAACTAGGTTCGTTTTATGACGTATGTCTGATGTATTTTTTGATTTGTGATGACACGTCAAAACAAATTGACTTTAAAGGTATTTGTACTTATATCGGCTTTATACGCAAGGTATATGCATAGTACGTATTGAAAAGACATAGCAAAGCTTTCGGTATCAAAAAGGAGAATTAAAGCGGAGAAATAGAAAAGAAAGAAAAATAAGATCAGTTTATTTTATTTTTTATGCTTTTTGTCTAGTTATAGTTTTATTTCTTTTCTGTTTATTTATTTTACCCTAATGTGTGTGTTACTGTGTGGTGTTTTGTCAATAAATGTATTTTTATTTTATTTTAAAACAAACGTTACATTTCAAAGGTTAAATGCTACCACACTAGCTTTTACTGGGTTCACAGTAAATTACAAATAGTTTAAGATTTAATTAAGATTTAAATATGTAAGGTCTCGTAAGGAATTCATATTTAGACTTCATTCATATCCAAATGCGTATATATGAATGTAATATCTTCCTCAGATATCCGTTCTTATCAAAGAGATAAATATACAACCGTACTACTAAATGAAATCAAATTTTATCAAACCGATAAGATTGCATCAAAATTCTGTTGTATTTCTTAAGGTCGGTATTTTACGCGTTGGACATCGCATCGTATCGTATTTGACGGAATATAATATTATTTTTGTAATAGTAATTTTGCCAAAAAATAGAACTGACTTCCTCACTGTAAAACGTAGAAAATAACTTTAATTTTATTTTTGTTGAAATCTATACTAAGTCAGTGAATCAAATTGTTAAATTGAAAATAGATAAACGTACCGACTTTGTATAGATTTCAAATCTTTCAGATTTATTGGTGTTAATCATTCAATTCAGTCTCAAAGTAAGAGTTTAATGGGTTAACATTAAACCTTAACAGCAGAGCCGTTTTTGTTGTTTTTTGAGGAGTTCCCTGGAATGTAGTCCACATGGATGATCAGAGTTAAAACAAATTTCTATGAATTTCTAAAGAGAATTTTCACAAATCGGTCACTAATTAACGGAGATATACGGTAATATACATAACAATACGGTCGAATTGAGACCGGTCGAATACCTCCTCCTTATTTTCAAAAATTCATACAAATGTGTTCTCTTGTCTTTCGTATCGAATTTTCTACACTATTTTTGAATGCAATACGTTCGATTCAGAACAGTAGACATTTAGCTTAAAAGATACGTCTAGAATCGCAAACTAAATCGCAAATAGTGGTTTTTATCGAGTTTCTAGAGGGATGAAATTGTCCGTATTTGTTTCACTGGTAAAAATATTGTGACGGGCAACTACAGAACACTACATTTTATATGGTCTGAATGTACGTTTTATTAATAGGTACTACAATTTAGAAACTGTATTGTATTTATTTTATTTATAAATGCTTTAATTTTTGTAGTATTGATAAAAGAGAAATTATCGAAAAATGTTTTAAGAAAACAAAATTGTATTTTTTTAATGGGATACTTGTCTATTTTTTTAATGTTTTAAATGAACTATTTTCGATCTGGAGATAGCTTTATGTTTTTTTTAAATATCGTAGGAAATAAGAAAGATATAAACACTAAAATAAACAGAGAGAAAAATTACACCTCATGAGGTCATAAATTCCTATCGTCATACAAAATTCATACAAAACCCTGTTTTGCGAGAAAGAGACAAACAATAGCTACGTACACTCATAGATTCTTTCTCATTAACCTGCCCATCATAAACAGAAATAATTTTTCAATCCCATCCAGTAGTTTCGAAGATTACTACAATACAATACAAACTAACTCTATTTTTTATGGCATAAGCAGGCAAGCAGAGCATGTGGTTCACCTGATGTTAAGTGACTGACCGCAGCCCATGAACATCTACAACATGAAAATATCGCAGATGCCTTGCCGGCCTGAAGGAAAGGGAGGGGATGAGGAGAGTAATAATTGAATTTGATAGCCCAATCTTTATTAGTTATAATTTTAATATTCAAAATAACATGACATTTGTTTGTTAATAATAAACCCAACACAGAAAAAGTTGTAGTTTGAGTTAAGGATCAGCTGACATCTAAATTCTAATGTATATATTAAAATATGGATTGTTGTTATCTGAATTAAATAAATTAAATAATTATGGGAAGTTTGGAGAGGAATAGATCAGGAGAGGAAATGGGTGGAAATACAGGCAGAAAATTCATTGATTTAAAATATGTATTTACCCTGCGTAGTCCAACACTCTCTAACGGCCGTTTTTAATATTCTATCTATCCCTTGTTTTGCTAACTAAAGTCGGGCAAATCTATCTATTTGCACTTACTTTGATTTCAATATGCTGTTCTTTGTTATGACTTTTGACAGTCAAATGTCATTAAATCTGAGATTACAATCTATCCATAATCTTAGATTCATTATAGAAAATAGCCGTAAGACATTTTTCTGTTATTAAAATAATATGAATGTTATAAAATAAATTAGTGTTCCGTTTACAATTAAATAGTTACAGGAAAGGCTTGTCGCAGCCCACGCACCGAGAGCGTTAAACAATTGCTTGTAATTACTTTGCAATTGCTTTAAAGACGCTGTTAGATGTTCCTTTGGTTCAAGAATATTACGGATTCTGTTTACTAGTTATCTGCCCGCGGATTTACTCGCGCTATTGTAATTTGTGGATTTTTAAGGTGTTGGTTTTTTTTACGATTTAGAAGCGTATATCTCGTTTACTATTTGTTTAAAAAAAACTTATTGAGGAACATCTTATTCTAGATTGACGTGATTGACGTACATACAAACAGAAATAAAATATTTGTAGATATGTGTATGTAAACTAATTACTAAATAAGGAAAACGTCGATAAATACTTGTATAGAAATCATTTTTTATTTTTTTTACTAGCACGTAAAAAGGTTTTAATGTAATTTTAATGTAAATGTGTTTGTTAGTATATTCAGGATAGAACTGTTGAGGTGGCACTGGCCATCGGACCCTAGATGACCTCTAGCCTATTTAATTATAAACAAACCAGTTACTTTTAAAATATAGAGTAATTAGAGATAAATAACTCAAGGAAGTATCTCAAGATGTTAAACTTGACAAAAGGCGACCTTGAAATCAAGATTAAAATCATTAAATACTTCCAAAATTTCAAATGATTAAATTCTAGTATCTTCCAAAATTCGCGAATAACCAAAAATATTTTCGCGCGAACAGACGTTCGCTGTAATTCCAAGCCGTTCGAAGCGCGTATTTCGCTTGGTTACCAAAACGTTCTAATCTGATAATATCACAGATTAATGTAAGAACGTAACAGATACAGTGACGTATTTTTATACCAGTGCCCGTGGCAATGACCGCGGTGACGCTGGTTCACGGCCGTTTACAGAGGCGCTCTTATCCTTGTGATGCGCGCTAATAATTTTCCACCTAAACAGCACTCAAGTTTTTAATTCCACGTCGAATGCACCGAGTCGACTATTCATCCTGTATTCGAAAATAAATATAAACGCTTGACGGGACTCAGGGGCGCAGGGCGCACCCACACACCCATACACACTCACACAGACGCAGCGCGGGGCGGCTACGACTTCAGAGGGCGCTAGCTTACTCGATCCTCAGTATCGCGCCGACTGCCGTACAGGCCGGCTGTCTTGCATCTGTCCGTGCGACAATCGGAATAATAAACTAGTTGCTCCGGAACGACCGGCTATCCCACAGTGCGTTGTGGACAAAAAACTGTGGTTAACGTGTATTTTTTATCGGTGCGTATCCCTTCGGAAACGTTTTTCGTTTGCCGAACGGTTGTTTACATGAATGACGGTTGAATTACGTTGCGTAGGTCCAAAAACGGATAGTTTGTGTTCGAGCTGGAGCATTAATAAAATTCGTTTCTATTTCCAGATAAACTGGACGGTTTTGGCCGTTTTGAAACAAAGGCATAGTTTGTGAAAAGGTGATCGTGTGATACAATCGAAATACAGGTATGTACCTTTTTGAACGTTAACGGTCAAACGTATGACTAATCGTTGATTTATAAGATTATATTTCCGCGATGTGTATAAATGTACGTTTTTCCCATTTTAGGTCAGCGACCTCGTTTTGATCGCATTGTAGGTACATACTACATTATTAAATTTTTTCTCCATTCGTGTATTATTACTTGTGCCGTGTTACGGACTTACGTAAGCCGGTCTATGGAAGTCGATTATAAATTTAAAGAGTGTAGGTAACTAGGATTTATTCGATTGCATAATTCTTAACCTTTGTTTGGCATTTTGCTTGAGCAAGCAATAACATGTTGATTGCATATGAAATAATGCACGTTATGTTTTTAAATGACAATCTTGTCAAGTAAGGATTAACGTGTCGATTTTTTTATATTCTACATCAAAACATCACTATTTTAAGGTTTTATATATACATTTTTATAATATACCAAATAAAAAATTTAAAGACAAATTGCGATAATGAGAAGTTATTCTCAAATATAATTCATTGCATAAATCGAATAATTGCATTATGATTGATCGCTTACCTGTTGCACTAAGCTACAGGGTGTTCTAATGTCTTAAAGTAGGTCTTATGTTACGAATTATTATGAAACAAGAATACTGCCTGCGGCGCTCACGTAAGCGTAGACATGCTCGCAATTTGCGGGTAGGGTTGCCAATTCGATATATTTTCAAATAAAAAAATACATGGAAGGTGAGACAAAGGACGAAAATGTATGTTTTTGTTAATGATAATGTATAAATTAGGGGAAAATATTGCTGAAAATAACATATTGTTATGCAGAATGTTTACATGTTATTATGATTTGTAAACCACAATATTGATTTTTAATGTATTAGCTGTAATTATTTGTCTATAGTCCTTTATATGAACAGTAAATATAATACAGTAATAAAAGTGATGTACTTAAAGATCAATATTGCTAAAAGAGGCAGATTAAATCTAAGATCACTCAGTAATTCAAGCAACTCTGACATTATAATAAGCTTTACTTTACACCTACTTATTATTACGATATTTCAGTATTGCTTTCTATTATCTACTCAGCTGTTATGAAAACAAGTATAAATAGACCTTAAGTGTAATAAACATAAATCTTAATTGTATTTAATTGCATAACAGCCTTAAGAAAATACCAAAAACCGGTTTTGTTTCCGTATTCCTTTACCTAACGCAATTCTATTGAATAACTAGCTGCTCGCCCCGACTTTGCATAGGTTCAAATTTAATAACAAGGAGCTTTTACAAAATATTATGAAAATTAAAAAAAATAATTGTGGCGATGAGTTATTTTCAAGTTATGAGTTATGACTTAACCAAAGGAAATAGGGATTAATTTTTAACTACTAACTGTGTCCCGGGTTCACCTGCGTAGTATACTGCTAGCATCCTGAGCCTGTCTATCATAATCAGAAAGAATTTTTCAAATCCAATAGTTCCTTAGATAATCGCATTAAAAAATCGTTTAATTATATTAGATTGACAACCCTATGTTTACCAGTGATTCTCCCTTGACAGACAAAGTTACAGAATTACATTGTGCAAGTATACAATCGCCAAGAATATAAATTGGCCAAAATAAATTTGTATGCGCAAATGTGGTCTTTGAATAACGTAATAAAAGCAAGGAAAATGATTGAACTTGAAATTCACAGTTTTGTAATACAGGAAACACGAGTCACTGTTTATTTTAAGTATTCATTTATATAAAAATATAAACAAATAACAAAACTGCATATTTGAAAAAAAATATTTGTATTAAAAATACGATACAATTTTTAAATGACAACTTACAAAAATAAATGACATTTAAAACAGTCAATGAAAATGTAACATAGAGGGTGTGCAAAATGTTTCATTCAAAACCTCAATTTCCAGTAAATGTTGTAACATAGGAACAATGTAGCAAAGCGTCTCTTGTCTGCAAAGCTGATTAATTATACTTGTGCAAGACTTACCTAATAGATAACAATGGTGCGATTATAACAATTAAGAAAGTTACTCAATGCGCTCAAATTACGCTTAGAATATTGAAATTGGATTTTGAATTTGTAAAATGTACAATTTGAATAACATTTAAAACAATGCATTTATTTTTAAAATACATCCGATTTATATTCGCAGGAAAACCCAAAACATGGCCGGTGTCCTGACACGATTTATTATTATTCGAAACAGATACTTGATATTTGAAAAATGAATCCATTTTAAATTGATTAATAAACAAATATTAAGTGCTTCGTTGTAAATTCCTTTTAGAAATTTCATATAACCTTAGCATTTTTGTAGACAAGCGTATATTTAGTAAAAATTACGAACTAAAATTACATAATGATAAACAAATATCATATGCTATACTTTAAAGGTTAAAGCCGGTAGTTTCGGACTATTCACGGAATTCTATTTTTATTTCACTTTCTCCGCTAGAGAGGGAAAGGGACGAATATTTTTGGATGTATCCCGTCTCGCTCGCTCCCGTGTAAAATGTATGTTTTCATAGAAACTAAGCATCGTTATTTTGGGATGTTTACTTCTCGAAAGTAATAACGTTCTAGATATAGATTCTAGACTCCATGCTTGTGAGTGCAGTAGTTTACGCGGTATGTAGTACATATAGTATTTGTTGTATAATAAACAATAAGAACCCTTTTGTTATGGAACCACACAAAAATAATTATCTATTAAATCTGGTAGTATATCAAATATTAACAGACGAATTTAAATTTCGTAATTAAATGAAGAAAGTAATTTGAAACGAAACTCGATACATATTACTCCGAGAACATTATTTTATTGTACTAAGAAAATAAGACCCTTAAAGTATTAATTCAAACATGGTTCTATTCTTTAAATTTACAGAAAGTAAATTCAGATAGCAAAAACCTTTTTTTGAATAATATGTATTTCTCTTTGGCAAAGTAACATTGAATTTTGTTGAAAAATAATGCGATAAGTGATATGTAAAACGTAATAATGACATTCATTGGAATATACGATATACCAGTTCGCTGTCACATATAACACTGAAACTATTCCATCACCGTACGTTGAAAAAGGCTCACCTAAATTCGATTGCGTTGGAAATCAAAGCGTACCCAGAGATCCCATTCAATTTGCTTTCAAAAGAAATCCAATGACTTCAAACAAAAGCAAAGCTGCGGTTTTTTAAAATCTATCAAGTTTTTATGTTTTTTCTAAAGATTTGTTGGATATTTTTTCGGTTCGATAGCTCTTCGAATTTAGCTGGTTGTGCTTTTGTTTTCAATTCATCGGAATATTTTAATAAAATTTTATTCGAGCTGCATATAAAATTGAGAAATGTTTTTTTAAGCCTACTGCTTATGCGAGCTGGAAGAATATGAAGGTTATAATTGAATTGAATTTCGAATTAATTAATTTTTATTAGTACGTGATTAAAATTCTTTTGAATATCACTTGGTGCGTAAATATGAGCAAAATTAACGTACATTAATTAAAGTTAAAAATACATGGTGTTTAAAAAGTTACATTTAAGGTAAAAATGATAATGAGTATAATGACAGTTAATAGTTATTGCTTAATTATAAGATTAAATCAATTAAGTACAGCGCGTTAATACATTCAATAAAGTACAATCCTAGATATGTATCTGCCTGTTATCACAGCAAATCATCCCATAAATATATCGAATTCAAGATTAACAATCTCCGTAGCCAAGCAGACGCGATTGCCATACTAAAATGTGCTCAAAGGTTAAAAGGTTAAGGTTTTCATTGACTTTGGGACGTCGGTTCGAGTCCGGATTGCACTCGGCCGGCTGCCAGAGAGATGTTACTGACCTTCGACAATAATTCACTGTGACATTTCGGTACGAATACATTAATGGTCGCTTTTTTGTTTTGATGTATTGTTAAAGGAGTTTATTATAATAATTTTTGGTTTTGAAACCGACTTAAAAAAAGAGATTCTCAATTCGGCCGTTTTTATGTATTTTACCGCATACCTCCTGTTTCAATTTATCAAGATTTTGCAGCGACTTTGATTATATTTTAAAAATATTTTAATAATTTTTTTTAATTAAAGTTGTTTGTTTGGGATAAGGTTCCAATAATATTAACTAAGAAAAAATAAACATGTTTCCTTTATGATAACTCGATAATCGAAATATCCATGTAGGTATATTATTTGCAGTTACCTACTTTCTTAGTTGATAAAAATTAATCTTTTATTACAAGCTAGTAATAAAAATAATTAATTTTATAATCAAAAATTAAGTTATTATAGCAACATTGTAAAATTGTTATAAATATACCAACAATATAAAATTAATTTCCGTTTACCAACACCCTGTATAATTAGCCAACGACCGGAGTTCCTATTCCCATAGAAGGCGGCCGTTAGACCACATCCAGGGACCAGACATTATATAGGGTGCGTAATTATGGACAATCATTCAATTATTGTGTGGGGTGACTCGTCTTGGCGCTCGGAGAAATTGAACACAAGTTATATATGGTTCTGTAGCTCTTTGTTTTATTTTAATGTTTTTTTTTGCGGTTTGTTTCCATAAATAATATCATAATTAAATTTTCCTTATTTCACGTAACGTTGCTTCGCTAAATTCGTACGTAACACAAAAAACAAATGAAAAACTTAATGTTTAACGAGATTAACTCACCGATCAAATATTGATTTTAATCTTTTTCTCGACAAGCTAAAACAACGCAGCCATGAATCAACGATACACGACAAAACAAAGACAAACTCGACCAATGAGTCAACGACTAAAGTAAGCTTGGGAATCTTGGTGTTACGGACAAAGAGCACGGTTGATGACTTGAGGAACGACCACCGTATCGTGACCCCTGCGTCGGGTAATGACTCGAGCGCGTCTAATACATGCAAGGGCCATTATTGATTGGTCGTGAAAAGGTTTTTGTCCCGATAATAATTGATGGTTTTTTAATACAGAGGTTGTGAGCGATTTGTGAATGTACATTTGTGGTATTAAAATGGGAATAGTTTAGTTTTCGGTTAGGGAGTGACTTTTGTAATTTTGAAGGCACCCTGTATAAACATTATTTTTATCGTATTGCGACGTTAGTCGTCCAGTTCTAAATAATCTGGGACAGTTATGTAACGATATTCAATCAAAAAATGTGAAATAAACTCAACCACACACCATTGATTTCCGTACCTTAAAAATCCCGTATATTTTGACATTGTGTACATATATTGTACAAAAAAACGCCCTACACTCATTCTACGTAAGGTCCAATATATGTATCCGATTAAAATAACATAGATGGGCATCTGTTTTTATTTTCCACGGGTGTGCGTATTTGCAAGTGGTGCCAAGAATAATTTTTTCGCTTGGCAAGATAATATGAAAACAGTGCTCAGATAAACATATTATTTATGGACGCGAATTATTCGTCGGATTAAAGTTATAAAAATTGGAAACGTTTCGTGTCTTCATAGTGTCTCATTTATTCGAACTTGGAGGGTATTATATCGCTTTTGAATGCAATGAAGCGATCTTTCAATATTTTGCAAATGAAATGCTTACACAAATTGCTACTACCAGTTTCATGCCGTTTATTAAATAAGTATTGGACTTTCTTGTTTATAATTTCAAATGAATACGACCTTGTACAATCTGAATAACTTATTTAAATGTTTTATAGATTCAAGTCTTATTTATTTGAGGTTTTCCCTTCTAGCGATGCTGCTTTTCACAGGTAGAACGAATTCTTCTTTTTATTTCTTAAAAATTCCGTTAAAAATGACATATTTATCATGAATGTATGGATAATCATACGCTACTTATTATCAGATAAGGGAAGTTCACGAGTAAATCCGGTTGTTACAGTTGATTAACAAAGCCAACCTTCGTGGTAATCTGCGACCTCAATAAATTAGTATAAAAGTATCTCCAACATTACAACATTGAGGTAACAACGCAACAATGCTAGTGTGCTCGATCAAATGGCGCATAGCAATGAGAAGTATTTCTCAACTATGCGAACTACCTTCACTGCTAACCTTGGTATGACTGCAAAGCCACTTCCTAGTTATAATTCTGCAAACGCATTATCGGTTACAACAACCTTTCCCACTTCTAATAACCGTGTGTTTGAAAAACCCATTAAAATACCCCCAAAAAACTTTTGATCGGTTCCAAATTAAAACGCACTTTATGCTCGAACGGAAACCACTGTTTTGTTAGATCTTAAACCAAGCTATCAAAAACAGGACGTCGGTGTTAATAGTAATTTGTGTACACTCGAGATTACGTGATTTCCTGGTGGTTCAGGCCATTCTATAAGCGTGAACCCGCGACCGTTTATATGTTAAAATTTGCGCAACTTCCTGCGCGCTCTCAAACCGATGAACCCACGGATTTGAATATTAACATCACAATAGGTATTGTATACCTGTCTAGTTGCACGAAAAACTCGTAAGAGTAACGAACGCTTTATCTCTGTTTGTTTGCGAATGTGCGAGCGAGAGGGTCGCCGGGGCCAGTGAAAACTCCGCTCAGTATAAAGTAATGTACCGACTCATGCGCGGAGTTGATGACCGCGAGCGAAGGCCGTCCAATCGGTCAGGCACCAAATGTCACGGCCATACGCAGCGGCGACAGGAAAAACTGCGTCACAGATGAAAAAACGTGACTCAGACGCCAATTTTCAACCAGTGTTGCTTGAGATGGAGACCACGACGCACGCGGCGCCCGCATTCGTACAAGCATAGACAAGGCCACTGATAACTTAAACGGAACACGCCATACTTATCGATTTAAATACACACATGGTATTACAAATAATTTTGTTCAAATTTGTTCAGGATATATTGGAGACAGGAATTTGACTGATATGGTACAAAAGTTTCCATTGTTTGGCAAAGGATGCGAGTCTCGGTTTTACCAAAATTCAAATCTTATTCGTTAAACAGCTAAAAATAACAACACCTGTATCATAAGCATGACACGCGAATTTCTCTGCCAAAAGCGCCACAGTTTTCACTAAAAATGATCACGCGTCAACCTTCACAAGAGAACGGCAATGACATTGGCTGAGTTACGCGGAAAAAACTCGCTCAGGCCACGTACAATTATAACGTTTATATCGCGCGCGTAATACGAAAATCATTCCCGTTTGTATTCTACATCTACTCGTAAAGTATAAACGGTTTACGACTGTCAAAATCGTATTCCTAATAATAAAATGTCTTAATTTTGGATGTTTTATCGCTGGTATAAAGCGTTATTGAATAATATTTTTGAAAGTGACCGTCGGTGTCTGGGTCGCTTTCATTACCAGACACCGAACTTCGTAAAATATTATGAAACACCCTGTATCATAAAAATTCGAACTCATATTTTGAAGATTTGTTTGATGTTTATTTTTAGCTTATAATTCATTTATCGTCTGTCAACTTACATCTATATACATTCAGACATTTTTGCGTGATTCAAAATATAAGATCAAAAATACACCCCCTACTAATATTATAGTAACTCTGGATGTCTGTCTCTTGACGCTTAAACCCCTGAACCGATTTGGATGAAATTTTGTATCGATTTTGTTTGAAACCTAGGAAAGGACACAAGATAATTTATCCCGAAAATCCCACGGGAACGGGAGATATACGCTAGTGAAACGTACGTAATACATATAGTATAATAGGATTTAATATTCCACTTAGATCAAGCTATGATACTTGTTGAGTAATATCATATTTCTCGGAAGCGGCTTATATTTAAGCGACTTCCAAAACGAAGGTTCTATGTTCGTGTTTTTTTAATACTATGGGTACCTTAATGACATTAGGGTTTGATTCTTATTTCGTGGAAACGTGACTGCGTAATAATAATTATTCATTTTTATCTCAGGCACGGCGCAGTCGTCACGTTGGGACGATTGGGCTTTTTTACGTGTTATAAATAATAGAGAGTTTTGATTAGGGTTACCAGTTACCACCCACGATAGAACGAACAATCATATTTCCTAGTCAATGTCAAAGCAACCCTACTCTCTATTTCATGTAGGTCAAGGTTTGGGTGCTTCGATGATTGGATGTTTGTGTCAATCACGCCTGGATTACTGAACCGATTTTGATGAAATTTCGTATAATATATCGTTTATTGAGACCCCGAGATATGGACTATATGATTTGTAAAAAAAATACAAATGACAATTTTTAATGCTAAAAATTTTAAATTGTAATAAATTATATTTTTACTGTTATTTATGTGCGATAATAAGTATTTAACAAAAATTAACGTCGTGTTCTCTTATACATGTTTTTCAATTATTTCACGTTATGAAAACAAGTATTTTTTTGTTAGTCGTTGTGACATCCCTAATTACGTAGTGCTCAGTGTTCGACCATTGTGCGTATAAAATATCGGTTCTTTGAGAATAATTGAAGGACTTGAAAATAATATGCGATTGTAACCTTAATGTCTTCTGACACAATGAATCTGGAACCTGAATACAGCTGTTTATTTTTGTATAATTTATTTTTGTCAAAATGGAAAATTACGTTGAAATCTATAACAATCGAAAATAATTCTAAAGTTTTAGCTATGGTGCTGTAGTGTCTATTGATAAATTGTTTAATTCGGTTTTAATTTATACCCCTATATATACTAATCATTCATATGACTGCATGTAATTATTTGAGCTTTTAACTGTATATCGTCCTATGTATGTTCATTAATGTTATAAATATGGAAATTAACATGTTTGAATGTGTCAATAACGCCGCAAGTATCTACTAAACAAATTTTGATGAATTTTGTAAGTAGAATAGTGGATTAGTAACTAGATGAGATATTCTCTTTTATATAAAGCTAGTTAGCCTTTTTTATAACTTATTATTGTTACTCCCTGCACAATGTATATTTGTTTCTTTTTTCAATTACTTAAGGGTTATGAGGTTGTTACGATAAAAAATATTTTTTTTGTGTTCCGTACCTAAAAGGTAAAAACGATTATTACTAAGCCTTCGCTGTCGCTATAAAATGTAAACTAAAAAAAATATTAAGGGATGGGAATACCCTTACAGAATCCTTCTAAGACGAGTCCGACTCGCACTTGGCTGCATTTTTATTATAATTTAAAAGCAGCATAGATTGTTATTCAAGTGTGACGTAATACGAGTATAAAATTCGCTGATTTCGTTAAAAATGGGCAAACCTGGCGCGCGTGCTTAAACACGAAACTAGTTTAGCGAAATGTTAAATAATCACATCGGAATGCAATCTTCTATAAATATACTGTGATAATATATATAATAGATTTAAAAAAAAACTTTTAAACCGCGTTAAAAATGCTTGTAAAATGCTTTTGAAACCGAATTTCAAATCTTTATTTAGACAATACTAGTTGTTGCGCGCGGCTTCGCTCCTGTAGAATATGTTGATCAGTGATGTAGAGTAAAAGAATTTTTCAAAAGGGTCCAGTAGTTTCGGAGCCTAAGCAAGCCAAACAAACAAATTTAATACGAAGAGGAAAAATTTGTTTTTTTTGATTTGATGAAATTTTGTACATATATTATTTGAAACCTAAGTTTCAATATAAATATGACCTTACATAGGATAGCTTTTATCCCGAATCTTACGAAAATATATACGCGGGTGAAACCGCCAGGCCCAGCTAGTGTTAAATAATCACATTGGAATGCAGTAACAACTGATTTCGACCTCCGAACATCCTTTAATTAAAATCTTCACTCGCAATCTTATCAAGTGAGAAATAACAGGTCAATAAACTTTATGACAACATTAACCACCTTTTGATGCGCAGTCGGGCAGGTAAGACGTTGACCCCTCGAGGAAACAGCGTTTATGATAAGTCGGCCATGTTTGAAATTACAATGTCATTATTTACAACGCATTTGCATACGTATTACAATGTGCGTAAGATCGTTATTATTTTAACTAAGCGTTCGAAGTTTGAATTTGTTCTAGAACGTTTTTAAAATTTGAAAATGGAGTTTTTTATTCTGGGGTGGAGTTAGAAAAGCTTAAGATTTCAGCGTACGTTGTGAATAGTTAAATTCTGAAAGAAATATCAATTCTTCAATAACTTTGTTTTGACGGATTACAGATACACGATTACGTTCACTTCACTGTATAGAAAACTATCTGATCCACGCGGCTTCGCTCCCGTAGCATAATATATAGCCTATGTTACTCGTGGATGATGTACTTTTCGAATGGTTAAAGAATTTTTAAACAAACAAAGTTTTGCTCTTTATGATATTAGTGTAGATAAACTTAAAGGTCTAATATTAAGTCGGAAATAAAAGTTTTTTGGGTTTTATTATTGTAATATTTGATTCAGGGAAATAAAAAGTCTTAATTTAAAAAAAAAATTAACACATAATCTACGAAGGAAACGCTTGCAAAGCTTACCGCATTTTAGACTCTCCCTCCCTTAGATTTAAAAATAGAACAGTATAACTATTAATTTGAAATAGTATAAAACGGGTTCGGTTTACCTGCGTTGAATTCCATTTTACCTGCGTGTGTGAAAATGTTTAGTGCTGAGTCATCGAATGCCGGTTGGATTGGGTTACCAATCATCTTTTGTTAAATTTAAAGTGATTTATTCAAACTATGGTATGCTTAGTGGCAATCAATCATATGAAATTAAATAATATGTAAATAAAAAATTACAAAACGTATGGATATAAATGCTCTCACTGATTCTAAGAGAAATAAATAAGTATATAATTAAGTAATTTGTCTAGGTTCTAATAAGTTATGTTACAGGCACAAAAAAGGGAAGGATGGAATAAAAATGGAAAAAAATAACGGATTTTAAACGGTTAGTATTTAACCCGACACTCTGTATAATAAAGGGAAGAATGTTCAGTTACTGTACAATTAAAAAATTGTCTTTATTTATATAAGTCTAATTTGCATACATAATCATATCAGCTATTAATAATGATAATAATTAATAAGTAGTTGGTGTTAAACGTGTAAGTCGTTAAATTTATCATTTAGTAACATTCTTGGGATACCACATCATGGTTTTGCGGTATTTATAAGATAAAACTTGGGGTACACTGAACTTTGTTATTATTTAAAATTTGTTTTCGGTTTAATATTTCCTAGGTGAGGTAATCTTTCAAAATAGAATATTATATAGGAGAAAGAATATTTTACCTGAAATGTACATTTGCTTAATTGATCAATTTTTTATAACAATGGGTATTATTAAAAAATAAAAAGTAAATATTTCTGAAAAAGATCTTTTGTTCTTGCAGGAATTAAGTTTTTGATAAACATTAAAATATATAACTAGCAGATAATATTTAATTAGAGAAGAAAATTTCAGGTGTGCCTCTATCTTTATTTGCGTAAGCTTAATAATAAATTATTAAGTAATTAATAAGCATTAAATTATATTTATGTAAAGCTTGTTTAAATATTAAACATGACTTAATTTCAAGCGAATATTATAGCGATTGACAAAATTCATATCAAAGGCTATCCGTTGAAAGCATATTGAAAGTAAGTGCAAATAGAAAGATTTGCTTGACTTTAGTAAGCAAAACAAGTGATAGATAGAATATTGAAGTTAGGTTTATTCATTAGTCCCGGTTCTTAAGAACGACGGAACGTCATAGTATAACAGACACGGATTTCCATACACTATATGCATCAATAGAGTTTAGCTAATAAGTTTCTTTGTTTTTCAATGCGTTTAATTGTTATTATTTTTATCTATGATAGTTGTTATTATGTTTGTCATGCATTGTATTTTCTTTCCTTCTCATTTTATTTTCATTGTCTGTATTTTTCTCTATGTTTGGTATTTATTGATATTGCTTGTGTATGGAATAAACTTTATTTCTTTCTTTCTTCTTTCTAATGGGCAGTTATAAGCAACCAATCAGAACCAAGTTTTGGTGGTTATACTAACGTGACTAGGATCCCTCCGGCGTAATCGATCATTGCCGTAACCACTGCGTCAATCAGGTCGAAATATGAAAAAGTAAATATTTGCTTAAAACTCTGTACATATATGGGTATATTACAATATGGGTTCATTATCAATATGCATCATTAAATGTCCTGGGGCTCGAACCTGGGACATCGATCCGTGCAACAAAAGGCAATTAACGTTAATAAATTAACTTGTCTTATTCATATGTAAAACGTTCAGTGCATTCGTTCATTTAAATGTATTCTTCATTAATATTTCATTTAAATTATGTCGCCGCCTTCGGATTCATTTTGTGAATTTATTATATGCTAATGGAATAAAGGGTATGTAGATTTTTATTGAAATTAAATATGAAGTGTTCTTTTGTTTGTTAGGCCGTATCTATGGAATAGATGAATGTGTTTTTCAATGAGGGATGAAAAATATAATAAATATAGTAAAGATAGTAAAGTATACAAAGATACCAAGTACCTACCTAATAATAATATTTCCCCTGACCGATTTCAGACATGGTGGCCAATCTCAACAGAGACTAGCCAGAACGCGCGAACACAGATGCACACTATCTGAAGTCTGGACCATATGTCAGTATAAAATAAAAATAAGTTTTTAGTAATATTCGCCCTTGATCTTATACCAAAGTTATATACACCCGCTGGCGTAACTTGCGGCTAACGTGCTGAGAACTTGACCTTACATTGGTCTAGGTTAGTGCCCAAAAGATCAGGCGTGCCCAATCTTTTTCAATCTGCGACGCACTT
>LQNK01001735.1:35854-53526 GCA_001586405.1 Phoebis sennae | reverse complement strand
TTTGTTATTTTTTGATTTGTTTACTACCTGATGATGAATTCTCGAAACCGGTTGTAATTAAATAATGTTTTTAAATAAATAGTGGAAATAGTGTAAAAAAGTCTTTAATTCAATACTTAATAACTTAATAACAAACAAGTAGCAGTGTGGCGTTGAAAGGGAAACTGCTCAGCGTATGCTGCTCCTAACGTTAGTCGCAGCGCTGATTTTTAGCAGCTCCTAATGGCATAGTGACGATTGGAGAGATCATAAATAGATAGATTTACATACCATTATAGATAAATAATTAATTAAATAAATGAATACCGTTAAATATAGTGTAGATAATGATCATAAATATTAAAATATTATATATGATAATAATAAAAATTATAAATAAGCAAGAATAAGAAAAGGACCTAGATAGATTCAATATATTTTTTTAGGTGATTTATTTATGCGTTCTTGAAATTTTTAGGAGATATTAAGTAAGCGGATAGAAGCTGAGATGAAGATATTACTTTTTTTTATTTATTTATTTAATTCAGATAACAATAATCTATATTTTAATTTGTACATTAAAATTAAGATGTCAGCTGATCCTTAAGTCAAACATATTACAACTATTATATTAACAAACACAACACAGAAAAAGTCATTAGCATAAAAAATATTTTTTTACACAGCATTAAATTTTTCTATTCATAATTGTTAATTATCATTATGTCATTCATATTGACATAATAAAAATGAAAATACAATAATAATTAGTTCAAAATTTACAGTAACTGTACGAAAGCCTTAATTGCAATACTGCTTAACGCCAATCTTCTGCTGGGAGGTGGTAATTACACCGTCACAAGCTTGGCCCAAACTTGCAATGCTCGCCTCTCACTCTTTTATTACTGAAGATGCTGCAAACAGCAAAATTACCCGCTCTCTTATGACACCCACTGGTAGAAATGGAGTGGCGACACATGTGTTCTAACCTTATTTAGTTAGTTTAGTGGCGACCTGGCACATTAGTTAGGTGGTGACACACGTATTCTAACATTACTTAGTTTTTACCCGTGTGGCGACGACACGGGTAAAAAAGTAGTTTTTAGTGAAGGGTAAAAACTACCAAGTGACGGGTAAAAACTACCAACTGACGGGTAATAGCTACCAAGTGACGGGTAAAAGCTACCAAATGACGGGCAAAAGCTACCAAATGGCGGGTAAAAACTACCAAATGGCGGGTAAAAACTACCAACTGACGGGTAATAGCTACCAAGTGACGGGTAAAAGCTACCAAGTGACGGGTAAAAACTACTAGCTCACCCAAAGCCTCCCAAAATTCATCAGCCTCCTCCCCTTGCGCCACAGCTGTGACCTCCCTCTCCTCTCCCACCACTAGTTTAGCGAATTCCAAAGCTGCATCTTGCTCTTTTTCGTTTGATTCCTGGAAAATGTATATTTTTAACTGAATACAAGAAAAGAGTTGTCAATTGAAATGTCAATTTGACGACATTGGCGCAGTGGATACTACAATGGTGTATTGCGCCGGAGGGTGTGGGTTCGATTCCCACGAGCTGTAAATTATGTGTGAACATTGTAAAAAATGAAAAATTGCTTTATTCATAAAACATTTTACAATTGACACAGTTACATTGCTTCCACATTAGGTCTCCCTGTGTTGTAAATTTCGTCTGTTGTTAATTTATCTATAGTAAGTATGTTTTTTACAAAAAACTATATTTAAGTATGTCTATCAGTTATCTAGTTTCCATAGTACAAGCTTTCCTTAGTTTGGGACTAGATGGCGTTGTGTTAAATGTCCCTGAATGTCTTTCTCTAATCTCACCTTTCCGTTCCACACGTAAACTACTTCTGGCATTTCCAGGATATACACGTCGTCATCTTCCAGGGAATCAGCTGTTTCAGGCACTTGCACTATCCTCATGTCTTCCTCTGCTTCTATGCCTTCCACCTGAAAACCAAAATAAATAAAATACTTCTTTTGATGTTTCAATCAAACCTAGTTTTAAAGACTCTTACTTTCTTATCCTAACTTAATATTATAAATTATAAGTAACTCTGTCTGCTTGTTTGTCTTTTTTATGTTAAAGCAGGCAAGCGGGGCATGCGGTTCACCTGATGTAAGTGAGTGACCGCAGCCTATGAACATCTGCAACAGCAAAGTGTCGCAGATGCCGCGCCGCAAGAAGGAAGGGGAGGGGATAAGGAGAGAATGATAGAAAGTTGGAATATGACTAAAACAGGACGGTAGAGGAATGGTATAAGAATACACCGTACTGCACTGCGTGCAATACTGCTTCACGCCGGTCTGCTGCTGGGGGGGGGGACGCACACCGGTGCGAGCTTGGCCCAATCCTGCAATGCTGGGCTCACACTCTTTTATTGCTCAAGATTTTATGCAGCAGAATCACCCTCTGCATCTTACGGGCTTATCTAAAGGGGTGGAAACAGACGTGTAACCCGTAGATATTATTATTACTATTCTTTCGAATGGTGAAAGAATTTTTAAAATCGGTCCTGTAGTATTTCATTACAAGCATTACAAACAAACAAAGTTTTCTTTATAATATTAGTGTAGGAAAAGGAATGATCATGTCTTAAAATTAAATACAAATCGAGTATTAAGATACTCGTATAATTGTTCACTCACTCTAAATAGTCTTATACCATCGTCTGAATATGAATGGTTGAAGTTGTCTGGACTATAGTCGTTGTCTTTTCCTCCGTACAGGACACCCAGCTTTCCTATTAACAAAAAAGTAAATTAGGGATGCGCCAAATATTCGGCGTATTCGGCATCTATTTCACTTGTACTGGGTTAATTATATTCGGTTGAAATTGCCATTCTATTAAATTATTAAAAAGTTCAAAGCTTATTTTAACTTAACCATATTTTCATTGTTTTGTCGTCTAAGTTTAGACAATTTATACAATTAACAGTTTAAACACAATAGTATTCGGTTATTCGGTGTAACCACGTTTCAGCACATCACTAATAAATATTGCAATTTATTAAATAAAATACTTTTTAAAGGATTTTAAACGCGGTTTATTATACATTATTTTACATTTAACCCAACGTTTCTTATGTTAAGTATTTTATTTAATATGGAAAGTACTCGCGTTAAAACAAACACAAGATTATACTATTACAACTTATTTATAACTTGTTAATGGAGCGTTTTCAAGATATATTTCAAAATTGATTCTATATTTTGTAAGTTTATTACAAACGTAGAAAAATCTGCTAGAATGACAGGCTCGTAAGAAAAAATATTTTTAAAACTAAATTTTCAAGCCATCAACGTTTTACATAAAAAACAATTAATATATATATATAAAAAACAATTTACATAAAAACATTGAATACTAGTAAGAATCGTAAGCTGAATTAAAGACGTTTTCTAATCCAACATAGCTTTATGAATTTTTTTTTCAACTAAAATTCTGTAAAAATACGTAAAAATATCATTAAAATCCGCCCAGTAATTCCAGCAGTATTGACATAAATAAAAACATTAAAAAGTGGCTTAAAAGTGATATTTCTTCACAAACCTTTAAACAGCTTCAAGAAATGTTTTGTCTCTTTCCCCTGCGGTACTTTAACCACATTGACATCTCCCTCTAATTCGTCCTCCAATTTATTACACAATTCTTTTCCCGCTGCTTTCGTATCTGAATCTGCTTTTTCACCCTTGTAAATAAATTAATCAAGATTCTATTAAAAAATTATATTTTAATTAAATTTATGAATGATGTTTATATTTATATATATAAGGTGTTTCATAGCTATTTTTCATTTGTTTACAGGACATTCAGAGCATGTACCTAAACAGGTAAAAATAATGAAAAGCGTCGGCGAGGCTTTGTTAATTTAATATGATTTATTTATTGAACCATTTTATGCCGCCGTTTATTCACAGTATCCTTTATCTCGCTTTCTCCTACCAATATCCCGCTCTTAATCTCGCATTCCAATGAATTACGTTCTTTGCTTTCAACCTTTCTTAATCGTTCATTGATATAATAAAAATCATATGAAATTAACAAAGCCTCGCCGACCAATTTCATTATTTTTACTTATTCAGGAACAAGTTCTGAATGTCCTGTAAACAAATGAAACGTTAGCTATGTAACACCTTATATAAAACAAAGACGGGTTTGTTACAACACTTATTACTCGAGAGTTGTTGGACAAATTCGACTGAAAATTCGTAGGGAGATAGAAAATGAAATGAAATACTTTATTGCACACAAACATAAGCATAGAAAAGTAGTTATAAAAACTTAAAGATAGCTTAGGACCAGGAGAATAACATAGGATCCATTCAATCACGAAAATCCTACGGGAACGGGCTATATACGCGGGTGAAACCGTGGGGCACAGCTAGTTTATAATATTTCAAATTGTAGTTCCGAATCATTAAAAATTACGTTTATTTTAAACTCTTTGTGTTAACCCAGGTTAAATGCCAGCATTTCATTTCAGGCTTTGGCATGCGAGATTTTTTTTTGTTTACTAGCTCCATGAGGCTTCGCTCCCGTAGCATAAGTTTATACATATGGCCTATAAAATATAGCCTATGTTACTCGTGGATAATGTAGCTTTCAAATGGTGAATGAATGTTTCAAATCGGTTCAGTAGTTTTTTAGCCTATTCATTACAACCACGGAATAGAAAAAATAAGTTGTTTTTCCTATCCCGTAATTACAGCCAAACAAACAAAGTTTTCCCCTTTATAATATTAGTGTAGATAATATATAGTGATATTAGGGGTCTATGTAAGAAAGAAAGAAAGAAAGTTTATTCCATACACAAGCAATATCAATGAATAACAAACATAGAGTAAAATACAGACAATGAAAGTAAAAACAATGCATGATAATGTGTATGTATACAAATACTTACAACCCAAGTATAAACAATGAACTTGTCATCATCTTCGCTGTATTGGTACTGAATGACATACACATCGTTCTGGTAGAAAACTGGACGCTCGATAATCTTTTCCGTGATATCTTCTGGTTCTTCTGCAATCCTGGTAACAGAATATATTTTGTGTTATAAATATACTTACGGCCGTTTTCAATATTCTATCTATCCCTTGTTTTGCTTACTAAAGTCAGGCAAATCTATCTATTTGCACTTACTTTGATTTCAATACGCTATCGACGGATAGCCTTTGCTGACTTTTGACAATCAAATGTCATTTAATCTGAGATTACAATCTATCCATAATCTTTGATACTTTATTGAAAACGGCCTATAATATATAGCCTATGTTACACGTGGATAATGTAGCTTTCGAAGGGTGAAAGAATTTTTAAAATCGGTCCAGTAGTTTTTGAGCCTATTCATTACGAACAAACAAACAAACAACAACGTTTTCCTTTTTATAATATTAGTAGATAATGATACGACACCCTGATTGGCGCTGTGGATATAATAATGGTCTATTTATAGTGTGGGTTCGATTTCCACGTGTAAAAAATTATGATGTCATGAACATTGTAATTTTCTACTGTCTGGTTAATTATATGTCTATAGTATGAACTATAGATAAATTAACCAGACATGTATTATCAAAAACATATATGTTTAAGAATGTCTATCACTTATCTTGTGTCCATAAGACAAGCTTAGCTTGGGACTAGATGGCGTTGTGTTAAATGTCCAGGAATTAAAAAAAATACTAACCTAAAAACAGTGATCTGTCCTGAACCATCGTCAGGCATATACCCCCGCGCGGCTGCGCTCTTTCCGATTATTTTAGCGGCGTTAGCCGATTCATCGGCGTCGCTTGAGAAGTAACCGGCATCTATATAATATTTATTAAACTGGTATAAGGTTTTTAGGACATATGTGTCCTAATGCGTTTCAAACAAAGTCTTACCGACCCTTTCATTTTTTACGTGTATAGGAACATGTTCTGAATGTCCTGTAAACGAATGAAACGCTAAATAAGGTATTTCATAGCTAGCGTATCATCCGTTTACAGGTCATTCAGAATATTCACCTAAACACGTAATAACGTAATAAATAATGAAAAGGATATTAATCTCCAACTCGTGCTATGTGAGGACATTAATCTCCAACATATGCTGATGTGATAACCATTTTGGCATCACGCCACCTATTAAAATCTATTTTCTATTTTTGATGTATATTTCTTTTTGTGATGCCAAATAAAGATTTGTCATTTGTCATAAGGGTCGGCGAGGCTTTGTTGATATGACTATTCTATATTAATTTCTTGCCGGTTCTTCTCGGTAGAGACAGCTTTCCGGTGGCAAAATAAAAAAAAATATCAATGATGTAAATGCATATGACGTTCTAAAAGGCCTCGGAAATTGGAAAATAAGTTTTGATTTCAAATTTTGACTTAAACTTCAGACTTTGGACTTTTGATTTTTGACTTTTGCCTTTTGATGTTCGACTTTTGACTTTAACTTTTGACTTTGACTTTAATTTACTTACCAAATTCACTGATAATATTCCGTACAGACGACGAAGCCGAGATGGTCTGCCAGTTATGGAAGTACTGTTTGAAGTTGCTGCTCTCACTGCCTTCTGATACCCGGGTTACGTGCACCTGATTCAAATTAATGAATTTAAACATTTAATTAATTAGTATGAAAATGAATGGATGCTTCTTCGTTTTGAGTGAAAGATGGACGTTAGCAATATGGTTGAAGCGAATCTATAGGAACAATTCAATAAAATGTTTAATATCTGGAAAACCGAGACACTTTTACTAAACATAAAATATATTCAAAATGTCCGCTACAGAGAGAGGCGTAATGAGTGGATAATACGATACATCTGATAGAGGACGCTGTCTGTCTGCGTATGTTCAGAAAAATATATTTCATGTTAGTAAAAGTCCCTCGGTTTTCCAGATAATCCCTTTGGAATGTCAATTAAACGGGCATGTTTTTTTCTTAATTTGGCACTCGGCTGACCATATTGTTTTTTTACACGTTACGTTTGTTGTATATTAGGGCAACACTGGGTTCCCGCGTTTTTGGAGTTAGTGTCAAACTGTCAGATAGAAAATATATAATATACGTTTGAAGTCTGTGAGTTCATGGTTTTATTTATAATTCTGAGTTAATACCAATACATTTTTATTTTATTTTATTTTATTTGGATGGCTTACAGCAGATTGATTTACAAAGTAAATATAACTTAGAACTTAGTCCGCTAATTAAAAGCTATCACATACAATTAATGAAATCTAGCACAATACAATATTTTATATAATTTATAGGATAGTGTAATTTTTATTTGTAAATTCCTTTATAAAATGACTTATTATCAAACTGTTAGCACAATTATACAAGTCTATATTAGGATTATTGCATATCTGATTGAACAGGCTACAGGCTCTGACTAGGTAACTGATAGCGCGATAATTAGTATGACATAAAACGTTAAGCTTAGAGAAAAAATAAGCAAATCATATAGTTATAGTCAAATCTCTGTTAAAAAAAATTATGCATGGAATATGAAAAGTAGTTTATTAGTCGATAATGATAATTGAAAAATCCACCATTTACAGTCTTGCAACGAAAAATGTACCAAAGGGTGTTGTTTTTTTAATTTTCGAAAATGTTAAATATCCCGAAAACCGAGAAATTTTTACTTAACACATCCTGTATATGCTCAAAAAAACAACCCCTCTGAGGGTTTAAGATTCTACTCACACTATCAGGATACCCCTTGACATCGAGGTACTTCTGAACAATATCGTTGTAGTTCTTCTTCACTTCCCCGTCCACTTCCTTGCCGATCCATATGTACACCCCGGAACAAGGAGTGTCAAGGATATAGATGTTCTGTGGAATGCGATAAAGGTTAGTTCCCAGTAGTTCAACTGAGTAGTTCAACTATTTTAAAATCTCTAGAAAGTTGAACTAGTAGGAATAAATAGTTGAACTGCGATCAGTCGCTGAAAATTTATTGTCGTAATTTAAATTACCAAGAAAACATGTTTAAGATGTAAAATGAAGATGTTTTAATAGCAATTTCTTTTAGGGAATAAAAATTCCAAGTAGTTCAACCGTTGAACTACTCAGTTGTACTGGGAACTAACCGCGATAAAAGCTAAACGATTACCACTTATAGTGCCATCCACGACAACGCACCCCACCAATTTTTGAATTTGACATATTTTACTATGATCGCAATACTTGTCCTGATTGGTCTATTTATTTTAGTGTGCATGTGCACACATGGGCAATGAGTTTACCTATAAAAGTTCACACAAGTGGAAGCTTGCATACATATACTGTCAGTGATTGAGAAAAATCGTGGGCCGCGTCCGTAGATGACTTTATCTATACTATAAGACTCGCTCCCAAACCCCTTTAAAACTATTATTTTTAAACACTACATAGGGTGTTACATATTTAGCATTTCATTTGTTTACAGGACACTCAGAACATGTTCCTAAACACATTAAAAATAATGAATAGGGTCGGCGAGGCTTTGTTAATTTAATATAATCTATTAATAGAACGTTTTTTTTTGCCGCTGTTTTTTCACTGCAGTATCTTTTATCTCGCTTTCTCCTAACAATATCCCGCTCTTGATCTCGCTTTCCAATAATTTACGCTCTTTGCTCTCAACCTTTCTTAATCGTTCATTGACCCGCGTTGCCGGCCAGCTGATAAACCGTCACGTAAACATGAATTTTAATAAAAAAATCGTATTATTGCTTTGTGTTATTTAGGTTAGGTTATGCTTTTTATGTGAATAAAGATTTACTTTACTTTATTAAATTAACAAAGCCTCGGCACGGCTTTGCCCTTTTCATTATTTTTTACGTGTTTAGGTACATGTTCTGAATGTCCTGTAAACAAATGAAACGCTAGCTATGTAACACCATCATCGTAATCATAATAATTATAATTATATAAGTTATATAATTTATAAGTTATAAGTTTATAAGTTATGTATTTTCACCATTTCTATTACTACCTAAATATTATTTATTTGCTCATTTTATTATAATATTATATATGTATTTTATTATAATCTGATTATTTGTTTCAATGCACCACTGAAATGAAATGAAATTTAACGAGCAATAACAGTTTCAAAATGCACTGCATAATAGCTACTTACATCAGAATTCAACTGATTCTGTTTGAATGGTTTGCTGATAGCGTCCAGTTCAATGTCTTCGTCATACATCACCCCGTATAGATACACCGCTGTCATACTTTCTCTTGTAAACGGCTGAAACACCACAGATTAAATTTAAAATTGTCTTCTGTTAAGTATGAATTTAAAAAGTAGGCCTTCGGGTCTAATTTTTGACAGCCCGATTTGCGATGTAGATTATATGACGTTAGATAGACAAAAGTAGCATAGCAAAGACTATAGGATATTGAAAAGTAAGTGCAAATATATTATTACAAGGATAATAAAGTATATAAATTAAAACAAGGGATAGAATATTGAAAACGGCTGTTAGTATAGTCAATCAATACAAATTTACATAACAGTTAATTTTATTCAATTGTAGTTTTACTTGCATCAAGAGCTTTACCCATTTCAAATATAGTATTAATATGTGGGTAATATTGTTGGTTATGCAATTGTAAAACTGATATTACCAACTATTGTATATTATATATTGTGTAACTGTTCTTATTCCTGATAAAGAAAAATAAAATTAATTAAAAATATGTCGTTTCCCGGTATCTTTGTGTAAGTGTATTCTTGAAATAAATCTTTTTTTTCTTTCTTTCAAACAATGGTGTATTATACTCACAACGGCAACTTCCTCTCCTTCCAACAAATCGTCCATAGATCCAGAGCCGAGGGCTTCGAAGAACAACGCGAAATCATCGTCTGATGAAAATTCATCTAAAAAGAAATACTTTTTAGTAGTTTCACAAAATTTGCCCCTGAATTTAGTTATTACTCAGCGATAATGTAGGTTTCCAATTGTTAAAAAAGTATCCAAATCGGTCCAGTAGTTGAAGGAGCCTTTTCAATTCAAACAAACAAACAAAAAATCCAATCTTTCCTCTTTATAACTTTCGGGACATTACGTCCTCTGTGTGTTGGTGCAATATTATCCACTGCTTATGCTATATATATTTATTTATCTATTTATTTATTTATACCCTGTAGATAAAAAATAATACTTATCCTAACCCTTTCACCTGCACTGTAGTCTGCCTTTAATCTTATTATTTATGTATTTTTATTATAATTTACATTTTGTTTTTTATTCAGTTATGCACATCATCTATTCTATTCATTAACTTTTCCTATATCCTAAGGTAGCCTGGAAGATATCGCTCATCAGCAATAAGGCCGCCTACTTGATTTTTTTTTGTCTTTTTCATGTATGTCTCTACTGTCTATGTATGTGTGCAATAAAATGTTTTCTATTCTATTGAATAAAATACTTTTTTACACTATTTATTAGTAAACTTTATTTAATTACAACCGGTTTCGAAAATTCATCATCAGGTCACTAATAAATAGTGGAAATAGTGTAAAAAAAGTTCAATAATTAAAATGCATTTGCACCAAGAAGTCACAATATAATCTATTCTATTCTTACCAATAATCTCAATAGTAGCCCGTCCATTATGCTCCTGGTCTCTCAGGTTGTTGGCGACGCTGATGATCTTCCTCCTCTGGGTGGCCTTAGCTCCCGTGGGCATCAGCACCAAGATGTCATGCTCCACTTCCAGGATGAAGCAGTGATTGGTGGTGAGCGATGACACATCTGCTGGCACCTGAATTAAATTCAAATTCAAAATTCCTAATCTAAATGTATAAAAATTAATTGCTGGTCGTTAGTCTCGCTAAAACTCGAGAACGGCTGAACGGATTTATCTTATCTTGGTCTTGAATTATTCGTGGAGGTCTAGGGTTTAAAAGGTGAGAACAATTCGAATTACCGGGTCCACGGGAGCGAAGCCGCAGGCGGAAAGCTAGTGATTAATAATAACTTAGTATGCCTATCTAGTTTCCATAGTACAAGCTTTGCTAGTTGTGGACTTGATGGCGTTGTGTAAAATGTCCAGAAATATTTACTATTTATTGTTTAATAACTGAGGTAATCTCAACAGAGACTAGCCAGGTGCGCAGGAGATATTATAGTTTAGTGTACGCGCGAATACAGGTGCACTCTCTATTCCTTTACTCTCATAACCCGATGGGGGTAGACCAACATGACCGGCGAAAGATCAGGCGCAGAACCGACGGCTTTACGTGCTCTCCAAGCCACGATTAATATCTACATATACTAAAGTCCTGCTGTGTATTTTGCAGGGTTAAATAAATTCTTTTAGTTTTTATCTTTGTCTTTTTTAAAGGCAACTCTAACCACAGCCACAGCTTCTGGGGGTGTGACTGGAGGTCCGGCTGGCGGCGCAATGAGCTGTGGCCGCTTCGATACTCGCCAGTACATTTGTTAAATTCGCACATCGCACGCTGCAATTCGCATCTCCGGTAGCTATGGCTACCATCCTACATTGTCTTACATTTGTTTTCACCGCCCATCGCTTGCCGCATACCGCGTCGCATTTCGCATCGCCGTTAGCTGTGGCTGAGTGGTGCGTACCATTAATAATTAAAATATTTAAATTCATAATTTTACCTCCTCAATCCTCATATTGTCGCATCCAGACAACTTGAGTAGTCGCTTCTCTGCGCCAGCATTTGTCTCAACTTCATTGAAGCCTGACTCATTTCCACCCTCCAAGTATCGAATAGCTGTAAAAATGGTTTTAAAGTAAATATTTAAAAAAAATATATTGTATACATAAGTTAATCTGTTATTTAATATTCTCTATGTGATTAAATATATTTTCTTTCTTTCTTTCTCTCTGATTATTTGCTTGTATAATTAATTAGCTGAGTTGAGCTATATATCCCGTTCCCGTAGGATTTTCGGGATAAAATCTAACTTATGTCATTTCTAGGGTCTCATAGAATATCTGTACATAATTTCATCTCAATCGGTCCAGTAGTTTCGGAGCCTATTCAATACAAATATTTAGTATAGATTAACATATATTTGAATGGGCATATTTTTGCAATTTTTTTTTGTAAAACGCTGACATCAGGCCATGATATCAATCCCGGATATTCTTTTAACAGGTCAAAAACAGAAAAATGCCGCCCTCGTATTATCATCATCATGTCAGCAAAAAGAACAAGGACCTATTCTGTATTCCTTTATCATGAATTTATTTACGACCTTATGGTTGATAAAGTAGTAGAGCAGGATGGGAAAAGTAGAAGTGAATAGTAACCTCAGGCCACGAAACACAGTGCAATACTGCTTCACGCCGATCTTCTGCTGGGGGGGTGGTCATTTTTCTGATGTAAGTTTGGTCTAATCGTGTAATGCTCGGCTCCTACTCTACGTCTGTCACGGCAAGTACAAATTCAAAAGGCTGCATTTTTTTTTTACTGACATGACGAAGTTGGCAGATGAATGCTAAACCAGTCATTTTTTCACTTGAAATGATAACGAGCTGTTAGGTTGTGGCGTAATTGTGTTTTAAAAAAACACACAAAAATATTTTTAATACCAGTTTATTGCTATATTTAATAACAACACATTTCACAACACTTATACAAATTCACAATGCTAATTTTAGAAGGGATTCGTCCCCTGCACCCCACGCGTTACTGGTACTTCTCTCAAACTAAACCGGCAGATCTAACCCTTCCGTAGCTTAGGTGGTATTGCGACCATTAAGAAAGAAGCCCGTAAACTAAAAATAGAAGCCATTGTATACATAAAATAATGCTGACACCGATGTATTGGCCGGTGGGGTTTATAGACCATGTCAGCAATGTTGAACAGTGTAACAGAGCACAATAAATTCGGGGTTGTAGTAGAAATTTTTAAACTTACCAGGTTGAAAATACCCCACAAAGGAGCTAGACTCATAACCCTGCACCTCCCTATGGTGCACTGCTCTCCCCCCGAGCTGGTCGTCCAGGGTGACCGTCCAGATGGCTGCAGACCCCTTCTTATCCTGGGTGGTTTTGCTGCCGAGCCAGAAGTGAACGTCGTACGCGAGGGTGGAATTGTTATCGCCGGAAGTCTTGATAAGAAATAGATAGATACATTTTTTTTAATGAAGGTTTATGTTTTTGTGCTAACCAATGGGCGCTACTTGCGAAGTAAAGTCCTGACTGGAAATATTGCTTACAAAGTTTAATGTTAAGTCTAGACCTAAACAAAGCTTACAATTAAATAATAATTAATATATCGAGCATGCCACAGTAGTGTACAATTCCATTTTGTTCCGAAAAAAAGGAGGAACTAAGTTTCCAAAAGATAAAACTGTCTCAAAACAGCTGTTGGCAGCGTTAACCATAGAATAATGTTTTACATTAAATATTTTATCATATTAACATTGACAAGTGACTTCTCGGAGACCTAGCCATAGCCTTAGCCATTAAATAAAGTCTTTGTTACTCTTGGATAATGTAGCTTTTGAATGGTGAAAGAATTTTTAAAATCGGTCCAGTAGTTTTTGAGCCATTACAACCAAAGAAACAAAGTTTTGTGTAGATTACCTTTAATACAATATACGAATCGCCGTTGTAGAACTTTCCATACTTCTTTCTCTCAATGGGTACAGGTTCAAATTTCTGTAAGCAAAATTATAATAAGCATCCATTTGTTTTTATTATCTAACCTACTGTGAACGGGGTAACGAAATTTTGAGTAAATAAATAAAATAAAAATGGGTTTATTGTCATAAACGTGTTATAAAATTAAACAAATTGTATGACAAAAGGAAATGGCTCAGCATCAGTGCCAGACAAAGCTGTTTTTCAGCCACTCAGTATATTATTATATTGCGATCTATAGCAATATTAAAACTCACATTTTTATTCAATTTAAAATATGAAGATAATAGGCCTAATAATCTGTAAATAATTCATAAAATATTAGGATATATAAGGTTACATAGCTAGCGTTTCATTCGTTTACAGGACATTCAGAACATGTTCCTAAACACGTAAAAGTAATGAAAAGGGTCGGCGAGGCTTTGTTAATTTAATATGATTTAATCGGCAGTCTACCTGATGATGAATTTTCGAAACCGGCTGTAATTAAATAAAGTTTACTAATAAATAGTGGAAATAGTGTAAAAAGAATTTGATTCAATACTTAGGATGCATTTCCACCAAGAAGTCACAATACAATTTATCAAATATAAAATTTTAATATCGGTTACTTAACTTAGAAATGCTATTAATAGCTTTTTAAATGCAGTTTTACAATTATAAAAATTGCTGAATTTTAATAATTGTAACTGGATGGATTCGAAATTTTTTCTCATAAAATATAATAAAAGAAGTAAAAATATAATATATATGTATTTATGTTATCGCATAGAATGAGGAAGTCATTTTTAAAACAATTATTTAGCTGTAGAAAGGTAAAAAGGAGTATAATTAACTTTTAATTACCGACGGGCTACGAAAACCTCACATGTACAAAAATACAAATTTTACATGAGATATAAAATCAAATGGGAAAAATTCTTATAGAATGCCGCCTAAAAATATTGTTATATATATGACTTAATAATTATTAAGGCATACATTTACATATATAATTATTAGCGATGCGCCAAATGTTCATTTAGTATTCGATATTCGACGAATTTAATAAATAATAAGTTTATAAATATTTTTGGACATTTAACACAACGCCATCTAGTCCCAAATTAAGCAAATCTTGTACTATGGAAACTAGATGACTGATGGACATACTTAAACATTTTTTTTATACACACAAACAAAAGATAAATGAACACCCAGACAGTAGAAAATTACAAATGGCAAATTTCATGTGACTGGTGGATAAAGCTGTTAAACAAAAGTAACGTAGTAGCTGGACATTTAAATTCTTTAGAGCAACGTAGGATGAAGCCAGGGGACCTATACGCCGCTGATAACATTACATCGTAATGATAGTTAAAGCGCAGTTGCGTATCTATGAACACTCCTAGGTCTCGGATGTGCGTAACTTCCGCCAAGATGCTTCCACGTATATTGTAAGAAGACTGTATTTTTTTACGTTTCCGCGTGAATTTTATGTGAAGGCATTTGGCGCAATTCAAGAGCATTTTGTTTGCTTCACACCAATCATTTAAACTATTTAAATCTTCTTGCAACAATTTAGGATCTTTATCCTCGCGGATTACACGAATAAGTTTTAAGTCGTCGGCGAAGAGATATGGTGTGGAATATTTGAATATTTCTGGTAAATCGTTAATAAAGGAGATAAAAAATAAGGGCCCCAAATTCGAGGCCTGGGGAATACCTGAAGTTGCAATAAAACTATATGACTCGCTTCCATCGACCACCATTTAAATATGACTTGCACCAGTTTAATAGGGAGCCAGAGATACCAAACCATTCCGATTTTTGTATCAATATGACGTGGTCCACCCTGTCAAAGGCCTTAGAAAAATCTGTGTATATCGCATCGACCTGATAGCCTTGATCAACCGCCGCAATTAAGTCACTGATATACGTAACAAGATTTGTGTTTGTCGATTTTTTAGCCATTGTAATATTGTACTGTCTGGGTGTTCATTTATCTATTGTATGTATGTATTTATAACAAAAGTATGTTTAAGTATGTCTAGTTTCCATAGTACAAACTTAGTTTGGGACTAGATGGAGAAGTGTTAATTGTCTCTGAATAATTATACATTTATTTATTCGGTTATTCGATGAAACCACTATTCGGCGCAGCTCAATATAATTATTATTATTATGCAATGTGAATGCTATATAGACCCTAAAACAATGCTTAGTAGTTTTCATTGTCTATTTGTATGTGCGTCAGTCATAAAAAACACAGGCCAGATTTTGCCGCATTTTTATATGGTGGTAAACTATTATAATCTTTTTAGGGTCAACTCATAGACTATATACGATTTGAAAAAAAACCTAGAATTTCATGTGACTGGTGAATAAAAAATAAATTTGTGTTAACAAAAGTAAACAATGGGTTTATAAAGGTATATTTTTTTAAAGTTTTAATTTTTTTTTCGATTTAATTATATATATTTTAAATTTACAACACTTACGTCAATGGTCCAAATTTCTAAACCGGCCTCCGCTCCCGCTTCAGAAAACGCTGGGTGTTCCATTTTTAAACCAATTTCGTTCAAAAACTTAAAACAATTTTACAGGACAATATTTCACACAGGTATTATTTATGCTGGTTCTGAGTCACAACTGCACAAAAAAGATTGTGAATCATAACAGATAGTAAAATCAATATCATCATGCGATCATAATGATAACGTTGTGGTAATGATACATGATAGTCTGTCGCTAAAATAATAAATTCTCACTAAAAAGGATTAGGTTATCTTTAAAAATGGCATCTCTATAAATATTTTATTATATTTTTGTCTTTATTTAGAAAACTGAAAAGGAACTCGCATAGAATCATTAAAAATGTAATTTCGCTTTTTCAACTTTATCCATCGGTATTTTTTTTACACTAATATTTTAAAGAGGAAATCTTTGTTTGTTTGTTGGTGGTAGGCTCAAGAACTATTGGACCGAATTTAAAAACATTTTCATCATTATCCACGAGTTACAAAGGCTATATTTTATAAGCTATATAAATAACATTATGCTACGGGAACAAAGCCAAGCGGATCAGCTTGTATTTTTCTATTTTTAGCGATTTTTTAAAATGGCAAGAAGCCTGGCTTGAGGGAAAAAAACGAAGCTAGTCTATGCTTTTATAACGAAATTTTAAGGCAAACAAATTCAGTTAGTACTTAAAATAAATCTGTATACATATTAATTACATGGATAGTTGTTCTAAGTACTACAAAAGCGGTAGACTTAATATTATCTATAATAATGTCCGAGTATCTTATCTCAATCAAGACCATAATGTTATCTACCGGATTATTGACGTGAATCTTATCGAATTTAATTGTAATTGTTGTCAATATAAAACTTATTATTTATACTGACGATCCGTTTGGCGCAGTGGGTCAGCAATGGTCTGTTGCGCCGGAGGGTGTGGGTTCGATCCCCACGAGCAGAAAATTATGATGTGATGAACAGTATAATTTTCTACTGTCTGGGTGTTCATTTATCTATAGTATGTATGTATGTATGTTATCTAGCTTCCATAGTACAAGCTTTGCTTAGTTTGGGACTAGATGGCGTTGTGTTAAATTTCCAGGGATATTTATTTATTTATATTTAATTGTAATTGTTGTCAATATAAAACTTATTTAATTGTGAAACTATAGTTCAACTATAGGCAAGCCGAAGGTGTTTGTACGTTTTTATCAGCTAAGTAGCTGTGTCCCGCGGTTTCACCCACATATATCCGTTTTCCTCGTTCCCGTGAGATTTGTGAAGATCCTTGCTTACGGCCGTTTTCAATAATGTATCAAAGATTATAGATAGATTGTAATCTCAGATTAAATGTCATTTGATTGTCGAAAGTCATAACAAAGGCTATCCTTCGACAGCTTATTGAAATCAAAGTAAGTGCAAATAGATAGATTTTCGTGACTAGAATATTGAAAACGGCCGTTAGCGGATGCCTACGTCATAACATCTGCCTCCAGCCTGATTCGTCCAGCGTGCGGCCTGTGCGTTGATAGAACACTATAACAGT
>LQNK01001735.1:14572-27238 GCA_001586405.1 Phoebis sennae | reverse complement strand
GGGAGAAATACACGCTAAAAGTACATTATACGGTACACCCTGTAATGTACCCCTAGCGAGTATTTATTTATTTACACTTTTTATGTTGACATAATGAATTATTATTTCGAAGGAAATCTTTTAAGGATTATGGTAAAAATATAATATGAAAATTGTTATGGGGCTATACTCAACTTTGAATATACTGCCCTCGACGCACACACCTATATTAAATGTACAGGGTACCCCTCATATTACAATTTTATTTCTTTTGTTGTATTTTTTTATGTTAAAAATTTGTTTATTTTTTCCTCCACCTCTTGTGTACATCTTCCCTCTTCATGTCCATAAATTTCCACGCAATGGGTTACTTGAAAGAAATCGCTTAAAAGCGATAAAGACGCCCTTTGTATATGTACTGTTTTATATTATTTTTATGTGTTTTTTTTGTATAAATGTCTGTATACAATAAAGTCATTCATTTATAACAATTTACAGGGTATAAGGTTAACTATAAAAATTCCCTCTTAGGCTCCCCTATTTGAGATACGCGTCTGTAAGTATGAAAACTGAAGTACGTACAAGAGATTGACTTATGTACATATAGATTTTGTTATACAGGCCAAGTTTTTAACCACCAACCATTTTTTACGTCATCAAAAAGACGACGATCCTATCCCCTAAATTTATATATCTAAGAAGAAAGAGATTTTTTTTTCATTAGAATACTTAAAATTTTTAAAAACACTTATCATTAAAATTTTGTACTCAAAATCGGCCGATTCGTAATTTTTTACTTACTCTGTATTCTTTGGCATAGATTAAAAACCGACATTTTTCAAAACGTCGAAAACCAAGGCTTTTACTAAAAAAAAAATATACAAGCAAAATAAAACTAATTTTGAAAAACTCAATTTAATGGACTGAAATCTTATAGACTTCATATTTTAGTTAAAACGACGTATCTTTTTTTATATAAAAAACTAAAAAAAAAAATCAATTTTTATCATTCTTAATTCCTTTCTTCTGGACTTGGATTAATTTACTAGCAAATCCATTTTAAATTTCTTATACCATTTTTTTTTACTAAAAAACATTTTTTTAATCTATGCCAAAGAACTGTCCTAACTTACAATCACATCCAATCACAGATAGTAGAACCCTGAACTTTTATCGAGAGTGTAGAATTAAAATAACTTTATTTGTATCATCCAAAATTTTATGCTGGCCGAAAACACCGGCAAAATAAAAAAAAAAAAACAATCTTGACAATTTAATGTTCGTTTTTTAAATTTGAAAGGCATTAAAATATTTTTTATAATTTAGAATACGTCATTAAAGCCATCATTTATAGTATACGCTCAAATAGATAAGGAATTCAATATGTATTGTTTTAATGACATTTTTTCATCAAAACATAGTTTAATTCCGTGAGAATAGCAATAAAAAAATTAATTAAAGAGAATAACACTTTTTCCACGAAAAGTTTTTTATCTTTGAATACAGAAAATTAGCAAAATATTTTTTTTGCATTTTACCACTTTATATATCGATTTTTTCTCATAAATATTCTCGTACTAATAAAAACATTATATTTAATCCTACACCTCGATCACCGCTTGCCTTCCAGACGACCTTCATATGCCAAATTACCAAAAATTTCGCCTATCTAAAACTCTAATGACACTAGTACGCTACACTATTGCTAGATGACAAAATTAAATATTTCGCTGGACATTTTTTATTGCAACCAAAAAAAAGAATAAAAAAATGTAAATAAAATTTTCAAATCTTCTAAACTCAATTAAAACTTTTGACGATTAGTTAGTTAAAAAAAATTTAGATATGTGGAAATTTTTCTCAAAAAAAATCTAAAAACCAACTTTTTCAAATCCATTTTTTGTTGGTATAGTTTTAAATATACTTTTGATAGCGTACCATCAACCATTCAAAACTGAAAATTTCCGTTAAATAGATACTATATTTATCCAACTTTTTCCTAAAATTATTCCTATTTATTGTTTTTGCTCGAAAAAATCGCAGTCTTTCAAAAATAACGAATAAAATCCACTGTCAATAAACTGAGACATAAATAATTCCTGCCAATTTGTAGAGCCATCAGCTGTCAAACTTTGCATATACAATCTTTTTCTTTTCAAAACTTTTCATAGACAATTTTTTTCTTTTCGAAATTTTTTTATAAAGTTTGATTTTCTTGCCATTTCGCTGTCATATATTTTTTTAATTTCAATTTGACATTAAAAAAAAAATGTTACAACGAAATATTTAATTTTGTTCATCCATTTTAATTGTATGTAAATACTAATATGTTTTAAAATGTACTTCTTGATGTTACCGCAATTTGTCACTCTCAAAAATAAACTTTTCGAGTAACGCTTAAAATTTCAAATACATTTTCAGTAAATATATCATTTTTAAAAGTCCCGTGAAATATGTAAAACGACAAATTTAAAGACCGAACTAGCGATCAAATAAGACTAAGAGGCGGTTTTTTTAATCCGAAAAAAAAGTTTTAAAATTTTGAAAACGCAACAAATAAATGCTTACACACTAACAAAATCAATTGAAGATATTTTTTAAATATTTTGGCAAACAAAAATGTTTATCTAAAATCATAAATATAATAAAAATAGATACTTATATTTTAATTTCGTTGTCCCGATGTCAATTCATCTGATATTTCCAAATGCTCTTTCATGTGTCGCCTGAAAGAATAATATTATTTAATTTTATTGCTAAATGCAAAGCAATGGTCTATTGCGCCGGAGGGTGTGGGTTCGATCCCCACGAGTAGAAAATTATTATGTGATGAACATTGTAATTTTTTTCTGTCCGAGTGTTCAAATATCTATAATATCTATAGTAGGCATGTATTTACCAAAAAAAGTAATGAAAATATTTTTAAATATATTTTTTTTATTAAAAAAAATATAACTTTAATTTTAAGGAAACTGTGCATTAGTAAACACTGTTTTTCGAACGGGTCGTAAATCAAAAGAAAATATTATGTGACATTTGAAAAGAATTTATAGTAATGGTTTTTTTGTGGGGTGGGGTTTTGTGGGAGGGTGTTGAAATTTCTATAGTATGTAGGAATTTACCAAAAAAAAGTCATGAAAATAATTTTAAATACTTTTTTTATATTAAAAAAAAATATTACTATTATTTTTAAAGAAACTGTGCATTAGTAGACACTGTTTTTCGAACGGGTCGTAAATCAAAAGAAAATATTATGTGACATTTTAAAAGAATTCATAGTAATGGTTTTTTTGTTTTAATTACGACCCGTTTGATAAAACCAATGGTCTATTGCGCCGGAGGGTGTTGGTACGATCCCACGAGTATAAAATTATGATGTAATGAATATTATATTTTTCTACTGTTAGGGTGTTCAAATATGTATGTACTTACCAAAAAAAGTAATGAAATTTTATTTTAATATTTTTTTTTATTAAAAAATATAGATTTTTTTGCTTTTGAAGCAAAGTATTAACATATCAAAAGAATTTATAAAAATGTAATTTTTGTATTTAAGTTTTTTTTTCTGCAAAATAAATACAGCATACCTCAAACCCCTCTCCCCGCGGCACGTCACATTGCATATTTTACAGAGCACATTCTCTCTGCCCCTCTCCTTCACAGACAACTCTGACACCTCCGAGTTCTCTATGCTCTGCGAGTCTGTAGTCTCTGCCCGTTTCGGTTCGAGTGTCTTTGATTTTTTCTCCTTGGGCAGCGGCGGCGATTTGATTTTGTATTTTAAATCTGGATAAATAATAAATTAAAAAATTAATGATTTTTATCTCTCAATCTATACAAATATTATAAAGCAGAAAAATTAGTGGTTTTGTATGAATGGTCTAAATTTTTTTTTAGACAAAATAATGGAATGATTCCAAAAATTCTTTCAGCATAAGAAAGTTGTGTATTAACTGAGTGACATCCTATTAATATTATAAATGCGAATGCGTGTGTGAAAAGGTGTGGGTTCCCCATGAATTGAAAAATTATTATGTGATGAACATTGTAATTTTTCTACTGCCGGGATGTTTATGTATCTATAGTATGTATGTACTTACAAAAAAAGTATGTTTAAGTATGAATATCAGGTATCTAGTTTCCATAGTACAAGCTTTGCTTAAAAAAACGTTAACTTAAGGTTTAATCAACAATAGCCAACAACTTTAGTAAATTACTTTATTTTTTGTAAAAAGATATAAATAAAGTATAATAGTAGTTTAAGCATGTGTATCAGTTATCTAGTTTCCATAGTACAAGCTTTCCTTAGTTTGGAACTAGATGACGTTATGCAAAATGCCCCTAAAAAACAAAAAAAAAAAAACTCACCGCTCGTAACAATCACAATGTTAGGTAGGGCTTCCTGTTTATGCGGCGACGTGGTACGTTTCTCCTCTACCCTCAGCGGCGCTTCGTCACTCGATCCGTCCGTGTCTTTCGCGTTTTTGACTTGTTTTTTTATCCGTTTACGGAATCTGTTAAAGTGAGATTTATACCCTTTTATAATTTTATTGACAGACTTTGACCATTTTTATGTTTGTTACTGTCTTCGGCATTTATGGACCAATTTGGAAAATTCTTTTTGCATTTATGAGGGTATTTCGAAATTTGTAAGGGTAACTTTCACGCATAAACTACAGGACCGATTGTGATGAAACTTAGTATACATATAGGTAAGGATCGAGAACATTTATTTAAATTAGTGTTTAAATAAATTGAACATGGATTTTTTGAACATTTGGAAAGAATAAACTGAGAAGCAACTGGATATTGTTTGATATTATTATATTTCATTGACTACAAATTGACTAATACAAGTGAAACCACAGATGTTAGTTGCAACTGCATGTAAAATTACACCCTAATTATAATATGTATGTTATCAATTATCAATTAACTATCTTGATAAAAAACAGATAGTAAGTATTTCTAAAAATAAACACCCTTTTATCATAAAACATAATACTAAAAATAATCAAAGATCAATCTTGAATTAAAAAGTTATATTTTTCCTCAATAACCTACATTTAATTTGTTTTAAATATTATTTTAAAGGATGTTTTATTATATACTAGCTGTGCTTCAAGGTTTCACTCGCGTATATCTGTATTCCCGTGGGATTTGATCAAAATCCTTTCTTATTGGATGCCTATGTCATAACATCTAACTGCAGTCAAATTTCAGCCTGATCCATCAGTTTGGTTTGTGCTTTGATAGATCACTATGTCAGTTGGTCACCTTTGAATTTTGTATATATATATCACTAGCTTTGCGCCCGCACTTCGAATGCGTGGGCTACTATCCTATCTTTCAAGTTAAGTTGTTTAGAAGTCCATCTCGGTCAAACACTGTGATGCATAATTTATATATATTAAAATAAAATGAATAAGATTATTCATAGTTATATAAAAAATAACAAAACATTCCAATTCCATAACAATCCTAGCCCTTTACTATAATCTTTGTCAACTATCGAACTGCGACTTACCTCTTCATTTCTATTCTCAACCTATACTAAATTTTTTGTCAATCAAACCATAACTTACCTCTTCTTCGGCCGTTTCACAACCGTCGCCTTCTTAACCTTCGTCTCTTCATTATTATTGATATTAATGTACTTCTCGCATGCCGCGCTGCCCAGCTCCAGGTGTTCCATCTCCGTGCTACTCGAGAGGGAGCTTTTGTCACACGCAAACAGGTCTGTTTGGTTGGAGAGATCACTGCTGCCTATTTCCTCACTGAAAAAAATTTAATTCTCAATTGAGACCCTATCTAATATTCACAATTTTAATACAAGAAATAAGGAAAAACTTATAATTTCTAAGTCTAAATTATCCAAAGTTAAAAAATCTTGCTTGCGGTATTACACTCTATAATAAAATACCTAAAACAATCACAGAATTAACACTAAATAAATTTAAAAATATTATTAAAAAGGCTCTACTGCGAACAGCATATTACTCTGTAAATGAATTCTTAAATGACAATGACCCTTGGTCAGATGAATTTGATTTAGAATAATTATTTTGTGTATATCTTTTTGTGTTTATACAATTTTTTTACTTTCTTTAAGTGTACATGATTGTATCTAAAAAGAAATAAATAAATAAAATTTTATATAAGTTTTTTCATTGTAGAAAAAGTTTGGGAAAATAGAATTTATCTTTTTACTTTCAAGTTTTTGTGCAATAAAGAAAAAAAGATAATAATTTAATATGATTATTTTATAATTTGTTAAGCCCAAAGTGTAGGAAGCATGAATCGTAAAACCAACAACATTATATTATTATTATTATACATAATACATTTTCAGCTATTAAGCTGATATATGTATATCACTATATCAGTGCACTTTTTTTAAATGTTCATCAAGTTTATTTTTAAGAGTTCACTGAGGGAGCACTTATAACAAATAAGATAAAAAAATATCACAAATAAGATTGGAAGTTCCAGAAATGTATTATATTTTACTACTAATGCCCTGCGGGTTTACCTGTGTATGTAATTTTTTATCTCTTAAGAATTCCGGGATGAAAACTAGCCTATATATTATTTGAGATACTTACCTATATGATTACCCAGTTACTTCACAATCAGTTCAGTAGTTTTTGTGTGAAAGAGTAACAAACACACATACATACATTCTCACAAACTTTCACATTTATATTACTAGTAGGAAGTAGGATAATATATACAGTATTAAATTAATAAATGTCATTCAAATTAATTATTTTAGAAGCTTTATAACATTTAATAATATGTAATAATTATTTACTTTTAAGGCAAAAACATACATGAGCACTCAAAGACAATAGGCAATATAATTTTTATTTTATTTAATTTTTCATTATCAAAATAATAATTACCTTTGATCTGAAACGTCACTCTGCGTGGAAGTTTCCAGCTTTTTAACTTGAAATGTTATATTTATCCTTTTATATATTTCTTCTGTGATATTTCTACATTTCTCATACTTGGAATTCAGTGATTCCTTTTGTATATTTTTCCAATCAGTCTGACTGTTCAAAGTAGACATTTCGAGTTTATTCTTACACGATTCTTATTGGAATTTATTCATAACACTGCTATTGACGTCGTTCGAATGGTAATTGAACAATTCATCCATATTTACAAAAAATAAAATTATATGTATTTTTATGGAAAATCTCAAAATGGCGGGATACTATTTTATGTGTTTTCCGCATGTAATTTTCCACTTACAACGTATTACGAACGTTCTATAGCTGGTTTTTTACACAATCCACCTCCGTACGACTCTAAACACTGTAAAATAGCACCACGATTCAATATTTTCAAAACAAAGAAAATCACCAACACTTTATGGCACATTAACTTTATTTGATTGATCTGAATTGCGTTACGAAACTTAACAGGTAAAGCTAAGACTAGACAAAATAATTTCCACTCTTCAAGAGTGTTTTTTTAAATAATAAACAAACACAACATTGTTGAAAATAAAAAGCTACAGTCGCCTTTGCGGCTTTTTATTATTTTTTGACGTTTTCAATTTAGTGTTGCTTGACACTAATTGCTCATAATTTATAATGAAAAAGTGTTTCAACATCCTTCCATAAACATAACTTTTTCCTTTTCTTTTATCTATATTAACCATAGACAATTGTTATGTGTGGCATAAAGTACGTTATTGGTTTGGAATATTTTGTAAATGAAATAAGATTCTTCTCTATTTAGTAACTAAAGTTTTATGATATGAAAATGATCGCCAAGTCAGACTATTTCATTATTGCAAAGCCTAGATTATTGCCGCAAATAACATAAAGTTACCTGTATTGTAAAGGGGACTTTTTGTTTGAAAACCAGACATTTGTTTGTATCAACTAGTGAATAATATTTTAGGTGGCCAATGTTCTATTTGTACCCATGTTTTGACGCTGTTTGGTTAATGCCAATATATTTAAGACTAATTAAAAATTTTGTATGAATACAGGAGAAAGATGTATTGATTATTGTTATAATTATATAAATTTTTATTTGGTCATTTGTTGCACGGATATGAATAGAAAATATTTTGATCAATAAAAATGTTTCTTAATATACACGCGTTTCGTTCAATCATAGACAAGTAAAGTTTCCCGCCAAGCGAGGATTTATTTTGACGTTTGTTAAATCAGAAATGCAAGTTTTACAGTACAGTGTATTTTTGTGATAAAAAATTGAAATAAAAGTTTTAAAGTCATGGTATTTTTAGATTTATCTTAATAGATTACTAAACGAATATGTTTTCTCGATAATGTAAATATAATTTTATATGAATGTATTAATTAAAATACGTAATCATGGCGTTAAAAGTGAGTGTTAGAAAAAGTAAACATCTTGTGGCCAGAATTGCAAATAAATGCGCTCCTTGTGCTTTTTGCAAGAGAGAGGTTGATGACGAACTCGTGTATGGCAAATTATATGCTATCGGTGATATACATGTCCATTATTTTTGTGTGGTAAGTTGGATAACAGAAATGGTGTTATTTATTTGTGAAAGTTGTCATGAAATGGAACCTTTTCGACAGTTTTCAAACAATGTTTATGTAAACAATGTTTCAATATGTTTGTTATAAACTAACGTAAACTGTAACAATCATAGTTTGTTCTCGAATTTAGTAAACAAGCTGGTTATTGTTCCATGAGTTTGGATGTTTGTAAATCCTGTATATATATGTATTTATATCCTGTTCCTGTAGGATATCCTTTTCATTCCTGGGGTTTCACGGAATCTATACAAGATTTCATCCATTTGGTCCTGTAGTTTCGGAGCCTAATTAATACAAAGAAACAAATCTTTCCTCCTTATAATATTAGCATATATAATATTAATTTAAATCATATTTATATCTTCTAGTTGTTGTCATGCTGCTTAATACAAAAAGGAAAGGATGAGGAAGGTCTATTCGGCTTCTTGTATCCAGATATTTTGGCAGAAATTGAAAGGAGTAAGAAACATGTGAGTACATTCTCTTTTATTATATTTTATCCATAGTACAAAAAAAAATATCCAATATATGACTTATGAAAATATCATAGTTTTTGAGATAATGAGGATTTTGTAGTTTTTTCCAAAATGTTGACCTTCAATTCATTTCATTTATTTATTAAACTTCATAGGTACATACAGTACACTTAAAGATTGTCACATATAACAACCATTCTGTTAAAAAATTATACATTATTAAAATTTATACAATATTACAATAATTAGTCAAATTATTATACCTTGCCCAATGTTTATATTACTGTGGCCGTAATTCTTATTTGCATTTCATACTAAGTTTTCTGTATGAGTTGCTTTATTAGATACATGCATAATAGAAATATCAGATGACAGAAGAAAAAAATATTTATTTCAAGTTTAGTATTGACTAAAATTACTTCTGATGTGTAATTGTTTTAAACATTCAGCGCTGTTCGCACTGCAATCAAGAGGGTGCAACTTTGGGATGTTCTGTGTCACAATGTAGGAAACAATTCCACCTGCCTTGCGGACGGGAGAGGAATGCTGTGTCTATGTTCCATGGGAATTATAAGTGAGTATTTATTTTTGCACATCTGGCCTGGCATAGGCCAAAAGGCACACCAAACTACTCGACATCATATAATATAAGAAATTTTTACATTTGTATAAAATCATAGTTCGGGATTAAAAGGTTTATAAATAAATAAATAAAAAAATATTTTTGTAACTAACTGTGACCTGCGGTTTTACTCGCGTAAATGTGCCTTTCTCGAATTACTGGGATAAAAACTAGTTCTTCAGGTTTTATGTAATTCTATAAAATTTTATGCAAATCAATATAGTGGTTGGAGGTGTGATGAAGAGACAATCAAACAAACAGACTTACTTTCGCATTTATAATATTAGTAAGGATTTACCTCTTTATTTTTTTAGTTTCAAACAATTTAAAAGCAAGGTATATTGTGGTAGAGGAATGCAGAATTAGCTCCTTGTTTTTTTTCTTGCTTTCTAAAGTGAAATGGTTTGGTTCCCTTATATTTCGGTATTGAAATAAGCCTTGAACAACTTATAAAGTATTTATCTATAAGTTAAGCCATATAAATTAGTTAGTTTGGGGCCCTTTAAGAAGAATGATTTTTTTTAATAAGAAACTAGCTGAGTCCCGCGGTTTCACACGCGTGAAACCCTCGCCCCATGGGTTCTCCAAAAACTATGTCCTTTCTCTTTCAAATAATCTACAAAATGCAAATAGATACTTTGTTTGAGACGTAAAAAAGAGACAGACCAAAGGATTTTCGTCTAGTTTCGCATTTATAATAGACAGGATTCACTTTTAACATGGAGTTTTTATAAATTTTTTTTATACTTTCAGATCATTTTGCCAGAATCATGCGCCCAAACAGAAGGTTACAAATAATATATTACAAAAGATAAAGGAAAGGAAATTGAAAAGGAAGATTAAGATAGAACCAGGATTGGATGTCAAATGTGAAGGTAGGTTGTAATTGTATCAGAAACTAGCTGCGCCCCTTGCGTGCGCCCTAAGGCTTCGCTCCCGTGGGAATATCGGGATAATATATAGCCTATAGCCTACCCTGATAAATGGGCTATCTAACACTAAAAGAATTTTTCAAATCAGACCAATAGTTCCTGATATTAGCATTAGATTGTTCAAACAAACGAACTCTTCAGCTTTATAATATTAGTATAGATAATTATTTTAATAAGTAATATTAAGACATTTTATGCTATGAAATGTACCTATAATGAATAATGTTTCTTTCATTTTTTTTCTTCATTGCAAACTGACAACCAGATGATTGCCTTTACCAATTCGAAGTACAATGAAAATACAATTTCTTAAAAAAAACAGTAAATGGTAATGTGGCTTTGTTTAGTTTGGGAAGATGGCATTGTGTTAAATGTCCAGAAATATTTATTTATTTAATGATTATTTTTTTTTAATTCTTGGACAGCACATCTCCTCAAATTGGAGCCACTGAAAATCAGTCTCAGGGTTTCCACCTCACATGTGACTGAGTGGTTATCCTTTTTTAAGGACTCTGCCAATTTTTACATATATTTGTTCAACCATGTTTTTTTATTTATAAACTGTATTGTTGGTGGTGTTTTATAAATAAATGTCTTTTCTTTGTTACTTTCTAGATGGTCCTCAAGAAATGGTGTGCGTTATTTGTTATGAAGAAGTCGATGCATTCCCTTCTCTTTGGACGTTCTGGCCACCCTGCTGTGCGAGAGACGCTTGGTTCCATAGATCTTGCTTACAGGTAAATATAATTATCTTCATCTATACTAATATTATAAAGAAACCTTTGTATTTTTGTATTGAATAGGCTCAAAAACTACTGGACCGATTTCAATTTTTTTTTACATTTTATAACTTAGTATATTCTTTATGTATTAAATTTATGCACTGCCTTTCTTTAACTTTCTCTCTGTACTAAAGGTTGTCTGGAAGAAATCGCTTCCTTAGCGATAAAACCGCCTATTGTTAAAATTTTAGTCTCTAGTTATAAGATCTTTATATTATTGTCAGTGCAATAAAGGATATATAAATAAAAATAAATAAATAAATTACATTTTTTACTAATAATAGTAATCTATTTCTACTTGCGTCATGAGGTGTACAGTTTTATATATCAAATTTGGATATTCAATTCTTCTAAAATATCAAAGGTTTTTAACCATCAGCTTCCCCTCCGCTTACTTGATATTCCCTATTTTTTGTTTAGATAAAGATAATTACTTGTTATATATAATAATATAAATATAATATAAACTTTATTCCTTACTACTAACACCCGTTATATTAAATTATAATTTGTATACTTTCAGCGTATGGCGTTAAGTGCAGGTATGCACTATTTGAAATGTCCGCTGTGCAATGATAAAGATCAATTTTTCAATGCTGTTATGAGTCAAGGATATTACGTACCGGATAGGTAAGTACTTGCCTGCACTTATATTATAGAGGGAAACTTTGTTTGTTTGTTTGCTTGTAATGGATAGGATCAAAAAGTACTGGACCGATTAAAAAAAAAAAATAGAGACGAATTGATAACCTCCTCCTTTTTTTTGAAAGTCGGTTAAAAATGGTTTCACCATTTGAAAGCTACATTATCCATGAGTAACATAGGCTATATTGTAAAAATATATAACATGCTAGATAATAATTTTAATTGTTGATTATTATAATTTAGTTAATTAATTTGTATTTTGTATTATCACCTCTTGATGAAACTGCATTTTGATTGATTTTTACAAACAATGTATATGTTTCTTAAATTACTGAAGATGGTGTTCGAAACCGGTCTAATTTGTAATTAAATAATTGATATAGTGTAGAAAATATACAACTGTGGAACTAGTGAAGTGAAATGAAATGAAATGAAGTGTTTTTTGTACAAATCAATTTAAATAAATAATAATATTTCAGGGATGCAGCGTGGGAGTTAGAACAGAATGCATTCGCTGAGATATACGAGAGGACTGTGATGTGTAATGTAACGGAATGCAAGTGTCCACATGGAAGGGAGTATGATGTAGACAATGGGTAATTATAAATAAAAATATATTTATTTATTTATTTATAACCCTTTATTGTACGATTTTTACAAAATAATATATATAGAAACACTATA
>LQNK01001735.1:0-13337 GCA_001586405.1 Phoebis sennae | reverse complement strand
AACCCACACCCTCCGGCGCAATAGACACTCACATATCCACTGCGCCAACCGAGCAGTCAGATTATTATAAATTTTAATAAGATTGTTATATATTTCAGGCCGTGGGATATAAAGTTATGTTTGCTCTGCGGTAGTGTGGGAGCTCATGCAAATTGCGCAAGCATAGACGGGCAAATATATGTGTGCAATGTTTGTTTGCCGGCTGCCCCTGACGATCCCGAGTATTTGGAGGCTATTAATAAACGTGAGTTGCATCAATTTTTGTTCAGCAGTTTTGGTTATTTTTTGGTTTTGAAAGATTTCGATTTTTTGTGTGCAGTGTCTTTGGGAGGATATCTATACTTGGAGGCTATTCATAAAGGTGAGTTGCATCAATTTTTGTTCAGCATTCAGTTATTTTTTTGATTTAAAAGCAAGCATAGATGGGCAAATATATGTGTGCAATGTTTGTTTGCCGGCTGCCCCTGACGATCCCGAGTATTTGGAGGCTATTAATAAACGTGAGTTGCATCAATTTTTGTTCAGCAGTTTTCAGTAATTTTTTAAATTTGAAATTTTTTGTGTGTAGTATCTTTTGACTCCGTCTATCAATACATTTTGGAAGTAATTCATGAAGGTAAGTCGCATCGCTTTGAGCTTAGCTTTTTATGAGTGTGGGTGCTCATGCAAACTGCGCAAGCATAGATGGGCAAATATATGTGTGCAATGTTTGTTTGCCGGCTGCCCCTGACGATCCCGAGTATTTGGAGGCTATTAATAAACGTGAGTTGCATCATTTTTAGTTCAGCAGTTTTCAGTAATTTTTTTAATTTGAAATTTTTTTTGTGTGTAGTATCTTTTGACTCCGCCTGTCTATCCATTTTGGATGCTATTCATGAAGGTGGGTTGCATCAATTTTTGTTCAGCATTCAGGTATTTTTTGATTTAAAAGCAAGCATAGATGGGCAAATATATGTGTGCAATGTTTGTTTGCCGGCTGCTCCTGATGATCCGGAGTATTTGGAGGCTATTAATAAACGTGAGTTGCATCAATTTTTGTTCAGCAGTTTTGGTTATTTTTTTATTTTGATAGATTTCGAATTGTTTGTGTGTAGTATCTTTGGGAGGATATCTATACTTGGAGGCTATTAATAAGTGTGAGTTGCATCACTTTTTGTTCAGCAGTTTTCAGTAATTTTTTAAATTTGAATTTTTTTGTATATTACACACAAAAAATTTAAAAAATTACTGAGCTTTTGACTCCGCCTGTCTAACCATTTTGGATGCTATTCATAAAGATGAGTCGCATCAATTTTTGTTCAGCACTTTCATTAATTTTTTGATTTTAAAAGATTTCGAATTTTTTGTGAGGAATATCTTTTGACTCCGCCTGTCAATCCATTTTGGATGCTATTCATAAAGGTGAGTCGCATCAATTTTTGTTCAGCATTCTTTGATTTTGAAAGATGAGCAAGCATAGATGGACAAATATATGTGTGCAATGTTTGTTTGCCGGCCGCGCCCGATGACCCAGAGTATTTGGAGGCTATCAATAAACGTGAGTTGCATCACTTTTTGTTTAGCATTCAGTTATTTTTTAGTTTTTTGCTTAGAAAGATGACATACAGAATTTGTTATAACATGAAATCGATTGTATAAAACATTCATCTCAATCGGTTCAGTAGTTTGTACGTGAAAGAGTAACAAGCATACATACACACTAGGTATACTAAGTTCCATCACCATCGGTTCAGTAGTTTTTATGTGAAAGACTAACAAGCATGCACACATTCTATTTATACTAAGTTTCATCACAATCGACTCAGCAGTTTTTGCGTGAATGAGTAACAAGCATACATACATACTAAGTTTCATTTTAATTGGATCAGTAGTTTTTGCGAAAGAATAACAAACATACATAAAAAAACATTTATAATATTAGTAGCACATAAAATGCATAAATAAAACATTAAAAATAATATAATCTTAGTATAATCGTGTGTTTGTTTGAACGCGGGTACTTTCCATTTTAAATAAAATACTTTTTAAAGGATTTATATCATACTAGCTTTCCGCCCGCGGCTTCGCTGGCGTGGACCCGGCAATTCGAAATTTTCTCGCCGTAAAAACCATGCTTGAACTTCAACGAACATTTAAAAAAAAGAATTGTCCAAATTGGTCCAGTCGTTGTTGAGTTATGCGCTTACCAACGCATTTTGCGATTCATTTTTATATATAAGATAATAATTATTTAATTAAAGACTTTTACTATTATTATTTAATTACAACCGGTTTCGAGAATTCATCATCAGATAGTAAACAAATCAAAAGTTGACAAAAATGTGGGTAGAAGTTTCGATGTCACAGTATAAATACGTCACGAAATAACAGATTAAACAATTAAATCATCTATGGTCATATATATTAAAAAATTTAAAATTAATTTGTAATGTCAAATAACACATTTAAAAAATGTACAAAATAAAATAAATATAATTGTAAGTGAGAGTAGAATATTGACACAGATTATTAAACTCATCAATTATCTATGGTCTTTAATTAAATACTTAAAATGCATTTCGACCAAGAAGTCACAATACAATCTATCAGTTATAAGACGATAATAATATAATATTGTTGCAGTGACTCTCCCGGACCCAAATCAAAACCAGTCTAGATCCAGACACGGCCCGGTAATGCCTAGCCGAATGTCACTCAGACGTACTAAACCTAGGATATTGAATACGTGAGTTATTTTATATTAGCTATTGGAAAAAAAAGTTTCATCGAAATCGGTTCAGTAATTCATGCGTAATAGAGTAACAATCATCTTTGCCTTTGCATTAGTAGGAAAGGAATATGTCATTAAAATAATAATTAAAATTTATTTTAATATAAAATTACATTATTTTTACTAAATTTTAATTATCATATTAATATAATATTATATTAGAATTAATGTTGTTGAAATAGTTGAACCGATTTTTAAAAAAAGGTTTTTAATGCGAAAATAATGTTAAAATTAAAAATCATATTGAATTATGTTTCTTGATTGAAATTTATTTTGTATTTATGTAATATTTCTTCCATTAAAAATAATTCTCCATTTTTCAGTGCGTCAAGTTCTAGCGAAAATATAAATAAAGCGCAAATCGGTGATCAAAGTAAGTGTTACATCATTTTTTTACATTTCTTCACAAATATTTAATTAAATAAATTTAAAAATTTTGTTTATTTGTTTTTCAGACTCTGAAAATACTCTACTAAGTCGGCAAGAGTTAAATTTAAAACCACCGAAGCGAAAAATATTTGGAACATACAACAAAAACGTGGACAACAAACTACAATCACCGTTAAAATTACTAGAAAAACGATTGTACGAAAAGTTGGAAGATATGGAAGGGATGGACAGTTTCGGATGGGACTCTAGCGAAGTGATAGATGTGATACGGGAGAAGATCAGGAAGCCGAGGCCGTTGGCTGTTAAGAAGAAGATTGTTAAGTGAGTTTTTTTATAAATTTATTTAGATTTAGGGAAACATTATTATGTGATTTTTTTATAACATATTTTAATGATTAAAAATACTCAAATAGACATTAATTTAACTTTTCTAATATTATTAGTTTCACAATTTATTCATTATTCATTCAGATTCACAATTTATTCATTATTAGTCTAAGCCCGCGGTTTTGCTTGCATTAATTTTTGGTAAAAAAGAAGCCTATCACGTAATTAGACTTATAATCTGTGCAATTTTATCAAAATCAGTCTAGTATGTACAGTGTGATGTACAAACATTTAAACTTAACATTTAAAATATTAGTACTATTTAATATTTATACATATTATTTGATTTCAGCACTGTCATAGACAATCTTTTAAACAACATTCTAAAAGAAAGGACGAAAATAAAGGAACCGGTTAAAGAATGGATATCACCTAAAAAGTGCTGTGACATTACCGATGTGGTTGCTCAGGTAAAATAGCAGTTGAAAATTACGTAGATAAATATATAGGTAAATACACGTTTTAATTACGATTTGTGGGGGTGTCAGATAAGTTGTTATATTTGCTTATTATTTAGTTATTAATTCACTATTTTAAATATGCTAATAAGAAAAATGTTTTTTTTTCTTTTGCCATAATTCAAAATAATTTATAATGTGTACTTGTTTGTTAAACGTGTTTAAAATAACATATTTATTTTTACAGAAAATGGAGGTAGATCTCATTCAAGAAATCAAGAGAGAAACATTCAACTTCTCCGAGGAAAATCAAAACATCAATACAGATAAAATAAATGAAAATGATACTTGTAATATTTTAACTGAAGAATTTTTAGACAAAAACCTACCAATTATAAGTCCTAAATCAAAACCTATAATTATTAACACCAATTCGTCAATCGAAATATCTAAAAATGATCAAAAAGTTGACATTGATGTAGTAAAAATGCCCCCAGTAGCTAAAGAGAATAAAGTATCTCTTAAATTTAGTCCTTGTAAGGAAGTGTTGCGAAAAAATATAGACATTGATTTGGAAAGCTTTAAAAATCATTATTTGAACGAAGTTGCCCGCGAATCCGAACCCAGAAATAAAATCGATGCAAACGAACCAAAAAAGAAAACAAAAAAGCATTCCAAAATTAAAAAATCCAAAGAGAATAGACGTGAAAAAATTAAAAATAAAAACAGAATTCGAAAAACGAAGACAGATAAAGCGAAGAAAAAAAGGAACGTCAATTTAGTTTTCGAAATGTCAGAGAAAGTTGCCAGTAAGAAAAAGAAGCAAAAGAAAAGGCGCCAAACGGAGCTGTCAATTCGTGATAAAAATATTCACGTGAATATAAAGTGGAAAAAAGAACAATTAAAATTGAAAATTACGAAATCGAAAGAAGAAAAGAAAGTTTTGAAGCAATATGTGTTACAATATCCGCCGGAAAGTTCGCAAAATTGTGTTTTAATGAAACCCGACGCTAAAGTGTCACCGATTAGAAAGAAAATTAAGAAAAATGAAAAGAAATCGGACAATTTGGTTCAAACGTCAATTTCTAACTTCTTTAAAATAAAGACACCTGATAAATAAAATTTGTTTAATATTGAAAAATATCGTAAAAACTTCTTATTTTCACTCATTAATGAAATATGAGACTATTAATAAATTTTAAGGAAACAATTTTTTTACTTCCGTTAAAGGAATTTAAAAAAAATATGTAATACGTTTCTTAGCCTTAGAAAGTGCCTTATTTATACTAGATATAACTTTATTCTATAGAACCTTAAAGCTAGACATAGAAAAGTAGTTATATTTAATTTTGTTTATAAATGTTATTATAATAAACATTAAACAGTTCTTTTCTGGTGGGTCATTTTAATAAGAAGCCGTGTATTACAGAAGAAACTCGATAATTTGGACTAATTCTTGTCTTTTCGAAAATCTATAATAGGCATAAGTGATTAAAATACTAAAGCAATAATGTAAGGTTTATTAAAAACAATAAACATTAATTGAAACTTATTAATATTAAAAATGTGCACCGCGCTTTGTGGTCTCTCGACAAAACTATTATACTTATCGCCTCGTTGGGCTAGTGGTTGCATCTTTGATCTTCGAACTGGAGACCCCCCGATCTGTATATGTTCGAATCCCGGGTGGGGACAGAAAAAAATGTTATTGGGATTTTTCTGACAAAGAATTCTTAATAACAGCCCTGAGTCTGGAAGCTGGCGGTGTTGAAACACCCCCGTGCCTCGCCTGATCTGTTATGAGAGTAAAGTAATAGAGAGTGCACCTGTATTCGCGCATACACTGTTGCACTATAATACCTCCTGCGCAGCTGGCTAGTCTCTGCTGAGATTGGCCACCATGGCCCAAATCGGTTAAGGGAGCTATTATTATTCTTACCTCGGACCCAAAATGTGTTAAAATAAGTGTTCACATGTTTGAATACATATCTGGCGTCGTCAATACAACGTATTAAAATAGGGAAGGAAATATATTTTTATACGATACATCACTAGTGAAGTAACTTGATAAGACTTCTGTATTATAATTATATGCATGTTAATTATTATAAATAAAATATACATATATCAGAATGTGTTTTTCTTTTCTAATCCTATATCCAGGGAAGGAAAATCCGGAGATATATATATCTTTATAATCTATACTAATATATAAAGCTGAAGAGTTTGTTTGAACACTCTAATCTCAAGAACTACTGGTCCGATTCGAAAATCTTTTTAGAGTTAGATAGCCCATTTATCGAGGAAGGCTATAGGCTATATTTCATCCCGATATTCCTACGGGAGCGAAGCCTTGGGGCGCAGCTAGTGTGAAATAAATTAGGTAATTACTTATCCCATGTCATAGAATAGAAAATATTATTCATCTTACAATGTACTTATGAATTTTCATTTTAAGTTACCACCGGTTCGGAAAGTAGTTTCTTTCGAGAAGATACAGGAAAGAAATAATTGTTACAGGAATAACAGGTTGAAATAAAATAGTTTCTTTTTAAAATGTGCATTTATTTAAAGAAATCACTTGAAAACAAAGACTTAATATTTACAAATTGCATGGAAAAAGAAACTTACAAGTGCAATAATAGAATCAGAAAAGATGTATGAACATATTAGAGAATAAAAGGCCGATGGAGTGCGCCTAAGACTCGAGTGACGCCAAAAGCAAATACAAAAACGTTCGTCTAGTTTGAGGTAACGCGTCATGAGGTACTCGCTTTTTTTTAAATAGCCCGTTTTGTGATATATAACATTGTAAAAGTTGTACCCAAAAGCTAAAATAAGATGGATGATCCTTTCACATGTAACTAAAGATAATTTGACTTATTTAATGTTTTAATCCAATCAATATCTAACATAACACGCACACAGATGCACGTGTACGTACGTGTAGTTAGCGTCACTCGAGTCTTCGGCACACTCCATCTGCCTTTTATTTTCTTATCTGTACATATATGTATTAGTTTTAAAGTTAGTTAGCCTATCGAGAACAGTATTAAGAATTTACGACATTTTTTCGTTTTTCCGATACAATTTAATTGTCATATTTAATTTAATTGATGTACTAAAAAGTACTACACAAACATCGTAAATATTTTTAGAGAATCTCTACGTCCAAATTTTAACTTGAGATTTTGGTCCAAAATATCAAATATTTATGGATATGTCACCTTTTTTAAATTTTATACCAATTTACTATGAAACAGAAAAAACACAAACTTTATTCAGCATCAAAAGTAATTTTATTAGATTTAATTTTATGAAAAATGTGAAATAATTCTGAAGTCGGTGCGATTGCTCCCTTCATGGCCCAGCTGTGGAGAGTTTTGGCTACGTCTTCACTTTTCAAATTAAGAGTCAACTTTACTTTCTTGTTCAACCTGAAATATACAATTACTTATTCATTTATTATATCTATACTAATATTATAAAGCTAAAGAGTTTTTTTGTTTAAACGCGCTAATCTCAGGAACTACTGGTCCGATTCGAAATTTTTTTTTAGTGTTAGATAGCCCATTTATCTAGGAAGGCTATAGGCTATATTATATCATCCCGATATTCACACGGGAGCGAAGCCCCGGGGCGCAGCTAGTTTTAATATAAATGGAAAAGTTATGTAATAATGATTCATTATTGAGCAATTTAATATATTTTAAGCCTATAAAATATATTAAATTGCTCAATAATGGTTTTTTAACTTCAGAAAGGACAAACGATTTAGAGAAAATTTAGCACACATATTTTTGTTAATAGCCGATTTCACGAAAATAAAAACTGCATAATAGATATCTTCAATAAAAAATGTTGAAAGAAGGAATATGGAAAGAAGTCCTCTCCCATCCTGTCCTACTCCTCTCCCAATTTCCCATCATTAATCTTCTCCCTATCCCCTCCCCTTCCTTCTTGCGGCGCAGCATCTGTGACACTTTGCTGTTGTAGATGTTGATGGGCTGCGGTCACTCACTTAACATCAGGTGAACCGCATCCACTTGCCCGCTGTTACATAAACAAAGTTTTAAGGCATATTATTTAAGTTTCAGTCATCTAGCCTTCTTTCTTGTTAAAATAAATGTTATTTTATATACCTGACGTTAAAAGTGCGCGTCATTTCTTATAACTGAAGACGCTAAGTTTAACACCCTAAGGTTGCCTGCTAGAAATCGCTTTACAGCGATAGCGCCTTTTGTACATTTCTAGTTTGTAATTTGATACTGTGTGATTTTATGCTGATTTTAGTACAATAAAGAGTTAGTCTATTCTATTCTTTTCTATTATCTAAGTGTTATCTTTGACGGAAATACTTTAAATTATTTATTTATTATTATATCATATAACTAATTACAAATATCTTAGAATAATACAATCAGGAACTCATTCGAGTGTTTCCGTGCATCATAAGCCAGCGACCACTACATTTTATGCATAATAAATAATAAAAATTCATACCTCTCCGGATCAAAAAAGTCCCTCTCCGAGCTAATAGTCAACTTCGTCAAATTAGGTGGGTCCGGTCCTATAATCCGTTTCACATAGTCTTCATCGTAACTCCTGCCTGTATAATCTATACCAGATTTAGTGACATATGGCAACACTTGATACTCTGGCAACCCAGCGAGATGGTCTGCATGTTCGGTGTTGCCAGTATTGTAAATACGTAATAGTGAGTGTATGTCTCTGCCACTGAGGCTCGCGTCTTGGTATGTCTCGTAACCGAGCGCTGAAACATTTTATTTATTTAAAGAAGAAAGAAAGAAATCGTTTAATCGCCCACAATACACAAAATAGTACAAACTAGCTGCGCACCAGGGCTTCGCTCCCGTGGGAATATCGGGATGATATATAGCCTATAGCCTTCCTCGATAAATGGGCTATCTAACACTAAAAGAATTTTTCAAATCAGACCAGTAGTTTCTGAGATTAGCGCGTTCAAACAAATAAACAAACAAACTCTTCAGCTTTATAATATTAGTATAGATAACAATAGACAGAAAAAAAAAATTAAATATTTATTTTATTTTATTTCAAAAACTTTAATTGTACAAATTACAAATAACAGTAAACACATAAAAGCAATACAACACACTAAACATATTTGTACAAAGAGGCGGCTTTATCGCTCAGGAGCGATTTCTTTTATTTATTTTCACGATTAAATTCTTGTTTATTCTGACTTAAAACATTGAGAAAATAGTCCATTATGTTCATCAATGATAATGTAGGATTCCAATGGTACAAGAATTTTTAAATCGCTCCAGTAGTTTCACAGCCTATTCAATTTAAACATTATTATTATTTATTTATTTACCTTTACCACAGATCTTCAGCAGGTTGGTATGCACTCAGTGCAGTGTTGCTATATATAACACAATTATAATCTACTTAACTTTCACACAGATCTTCAGCAGGTTGGTATGGACTGAACTCAGTGCAGTGTTGCCATATATTAAAATATTATTATTATTTAATTATTTACCTTTAACGCAGATCTTCAGCAACTTGTATGTACAGAGCTCACTAAAGCCACTGGCTGAGGGGGCGGTGTTGCTATATATAACACTATTAATATTATTTATTTACCTTTAACACAAATCTTCAGCAAGCTGCTATGTACAGAGCTCACTAAAGCGACTGGTTGTGCTGGCGGTGTCGCTATATATAGTACAGGACCTTCTTTGAATTCGGACAGCATTTGAACACTTATGTATATTAAATCGCCTAATTTTTCTATTTGTACCTGCAACAAATACGTCCATTTTATTGCAGTAATATGCATATAAATTCATCAGTTAAGGATGTTTTTTTTTTAATTAAATCTTGATATTATTTGCATAAAAGCAAGCCTTTTCGGTTTTTTTTACAAAAAAATATAGTTATTGGGTACACATACACAGTAAACAGTAATCTAATACGTTAGTACTTTTCATGGAACCACTTCAACATTATCAATAATTTTGTAAAAATTCTTTGACAAAAATCAAGGGGTCTCAATCCCACTTATACTTTTAAATATAATATTACTAATAATAAATATAACATTACTAAATAAATATAACTTATACTTTTAAATATAATATTGTGTTTAAACTTAAACTTCCAACCTTTATTCTACATTATTTATCAACTTGTTGATTGCACCACCTGCCTTATTATTTCTATCCTTTCTTAGACCCTAAGGTTGGCTGGTGGAAATCGCTTTACAGCGATATGGCTGCCTATTGTACATTGCTAATTTGTAATCTCTTTTTGTGTTTTAAGCACATTTTACTACAATAAAGAGTTAATTCTATTCTTTCTCCTGGCTACTTCCTACAGAGATCATATATTGTGTCCAAAATTCAGTCATTTAAACATTAAAATACCTCTCACCTCTGGCCTCATATTCCTTGGTCCTTTAGCTGTTCTAATCGCCTGCATCAGCCTCGAGGGCAAAGCCCTAGATAGTATATTCACAGGCTGGTCTGAGATTGGATCGGAGAGAGTTATCACATGCCATGTACGGATTTGTGTTGATATTACTAGAAAAAAATGATAAGTCGAGTGTTTGTAGGAAATAATTAATTAAACTTATAAATTATGAACATTTTTAATTATCAATAAATTATGTAAATAACTCATAGATATTAGGTGTTAAAACTTGGGCTTTAAAAAGGAGGGAATAAATCAGATATATCATGTGCTACAAAATCTTGAAAGTCTTATAGAAGATTTATATTTAAAAAAAAGATATATGCAGGTGAAACCACACAGCATAGATAGTTTATTCATATTTATGCAATCTGTTGATGACAGGTATCATTAAAAATATTATAAAGCGGTGATTAATTTTATTTATTAAAATATTTCATTTTTAGTGTCTAAAGGAACAATATTATGTATGTAAAAATCTATACTATGTATACAAAGGAAGAGATATTCTAGCACAAGTATTTTACTTAAAAGGATTTCTCAATAAACTAAAGTAACCGTAAACTTATTGTTACTGAATAAACATTTTTGATTATTGTTTTTTTGATTTTGATTGAAATTATGAACAAGATAAAACCAGTACATACATTTAAGTCGCAACCGAGCGACTAAGTCAGCTAATTCCTCCGGCGTCATTGTCTTACCGGCGAACCTGCAAACACCGTATAAGTTAATTGAAAAAAAATTACATGTGACTGTCAGTTCTGATTGCCGTAATACCAGGTGGCACTGAAAATCAGCACTATTTGTGCATGAACTGCAGCAAATGCTGAGTACTGTCTGTTTCACTGGCAGGCAAACACTTTTATTTTTATTTTTATTTTTGTTTATTTTTTAATTGTATTTTCTATTTGTTTTTTTTATTCTACTCTTTTTTAAATAATTTTTATGTTTTTATTATGTAATAGCAGGCAAGCGGAGCATGCGGTTCACCTGATGGTAAGTGACCGCAGCCCATGAACATGTTGTAGTGTTTGATTTTGTCTGTAGTGAATAAATATATTTCTTTCTTTCTTCTTTAATTGAAAAAGATTCCTTCACTCTTTAATAAAACAGCAAATATTATAAAATACTTAGATAGTGCCATCCATGATGACGCATACCACCAATTTTTTATTTTGAAATTTAGAATGTGATAGCAATACTTGGTCGTGATTAGTCTACTTATTTTAGTGTGCGTGTGCACACATGGGTAATGAGTGTGTACCTATAAAACTTCCCACAAGCCGAAGCTTCTATACATATACTGTCAACGATTTAGAAGAATAGTGGGGCGCGTCTTTATTGTCAAATTTATCTATAATTATACTTCTTGTCTGTCAGTTCCCAATTTATATACTTTTAGGATGCATTTGACTATTTTTACCTGCACAAAACCCTCGCAAAGCTGGCAGGTACCATGGGCAACCTTGAATTACGGACTGCTCGAGATACATCACGCCAGCTCACCCCAAACTCGGGGAGCGCGAGGGTACAGCACACCTCTAGAGACATTTTGGTGAGGATGTTCTGAAGTTCTGATATTTCTGAAATAAATATGAGATAAATAAAAAAGTGTTCTACAGTTGTTAATTGATATAGACACTAATATTATAAAGAGGAACACTTTGTTTGTTTGCTTGTAATGAATTAGCTCAAAAATTACAAAAATACAATTTTAAATTACTTTCACCATTCGAAAGATACATTATTCACGAATAACGTAGGCTATATTTTATAGGCTTTATATATTATAACATTATGCTACGGAAGCTACAGATTTGTAAGATGAGAAGGAAAGAACTCATTCACAAATGGTTGGCAAATAACTGATAAGTTCATTGGGATTCTTCCCAACACTCAATAAATTACTACAAATATTAATCGATATTAGTATTAGACTTTAGAGTTTTAACTAAGTATAATATATCTCGAATCAATAGATAGTTTTATTCATTTGATAGATTTCGTAAAATATTGATAGTAGTGAAGCTGAATTATAAGTGTTTGTACTTACTGTTCTTTGAAACTTGCTGCATTTTGAAATAATTTTGCTAACCCCATGCACAATATAAGCTATCACAAATAGGTTTCTTCATAAAACAAATTTTGTAACTTAATTTTAGTTCACAACATAACAAATAACACTCGCTTTTCCGTTATGTTTCAAAATTTGTAAATAAACTTGACATTTGATTTTTATTTAATAACATATGTCAGAAAGATAGGCAAAGGTCCGAGAACACACAGTCTAATATTTTTTTTGACATTTTTAATACACTCATACTCTATGGATGAAAGGGCAAAAATTAATTTAACCTCTTTTGTTATGACAAAACTGATTTACTTATTATTCTGATTCTTATTTATTTTACTCGTATGTCGTAGAATTTATTAAAGTATGCATAGTTTATAAAGAAATTAGCATCAAGAATCACAATTGGGTCTAAAAAAATATACAGTATGATTTTTTAGTCATGGGACATCAACCATAATTATCTCTATCCCATTTAAATGAGCAAAATTAAAAGTTCAAAAACTTTCAGTGTAATAATATACCAAATATATCTGAAAGAATATACCGGGTGTTTATTTATGCAGTTCTGAAAAAATAGGGGATTAAAAGTAAACGGAGTAGAAGCTGATGGCAAAGTATTAGCATAAAATAAATATTGTATGAATAATCACATTAAATTATATTATGCATTATAATTATTACTTCTCATTAGGTCATTCATATTGCTAAAATAAAAATACATAAAATAAATAAAAATCTTTAGTAGTTATAGTAATCTACTACTACTCGCGTCGTAGGGTGTACAACCTTATGTATTTAACGGCCCACCTTATGCTAGCAAAAATCTAAATTTGAGCCCCTTCACTCCGCATAC
>LQNK01001734.1:61297-85539 GCA_001586405.1 Phoebis sennae | reverse complement strand
AAAAAATATTCAATGTACAGAAATGGTTTGGTTACTGCTTTATTATATGTATAGATTAACTCATTGGCATACTTTTTTGTAGAAAATAATTTTAAAATCAATAGTTTTTTAATGGAATTTATTAATAGAAAAATTTCTATTGGTTTTAATATTTTGCTTATATAATATTGTATACACATTTAGTTTAAATGTTAATTATTACATAAATAATTTTACCATATTTATTTCTACCTTCGTTTTTTAATAAATATAGAAGCAAAAGCCATATTTATCTGAACATCTGAAGGTTTCATAACTTCAAACTATCAATCAATATTTAATAGGAACAAATAACCAATTTGTGTAACAATACGCATTGTTAACAAACAATACTAATCACTTTCAACGAAACAAAGGGATTTAATGTCAAAAAGTATTGTTAGAAAATAAATAAAGTATTATACTCCTACTTATTTAAAATTCACAATTAGTACTAATAATTTTAAGGCAAATAAGTGGTTATTTACCTCTCAAAAAACTTGTATGTTAACTAAAAATCTCAATTATAATTACAAGTGGAACGTAAAAGTTACTAGCTATACCCCGGTTTCCGCGTATATAACCCGCTACTGTAGGATTTCTAGGATTAAAGTATCCTATGTCCTTCTCCTAGTCATAAGCTATCTCTCTACGAATTTTCTGTTTTATACATAGTGTATAAAATGCATGTGTTCTTTTTTATGTGTGATTATGATGCTAAATAAAGGTGAGGTTTTTATAATTAGTTTTTTCTCTCAAATTGAAGATGAATCTTCACTTATAAAATCAATATGTAGATACTACTATTAGTGTTGGTAGCCACCAAAAATTTATCAGTGTATTTCTTAATTATCTTAATTTATCTATAGAATGTATCATTTACAAAAACGAAATATGTTAAATTATGCGGCTCAGATAACACATTTAAAAATTTAAATTATTTTTTACATTTTAAAATCCTTTTTTTAATTCCTATAAAAGGCCCGAATAAAAAAAAACTTCATATGTTTCAGTCAGACCATTTAAATTATTTTTTACATTTTAAATCCCTTTTTATAACTCCTATAAAAAGGCCCGAATAAAAATAAACTTCATATGTTTCAGTCAGTCCATATATTACTAAAAATCGTAAAAATGTATGTTATATTCGTATGACGTGTTCAACCTTACAGCAGCACGATTTTGGCCTATCAACAACGTTGGTTTATCTCAAATAACCTTTAATTTTTAGCTGGTAATACTGAAAGCTTCCATTTCTCGAACGATTGCATTCTAATTTAAATTGTAAGCTATAATAATAATATAACTTAAGAGTTTGAACGCGTTAATCTCAGGAAATACTAATCCGATCTTAAATTGTTTTGGCGTTTGGTAGACCATTAATCGAGGAAGACTATATAAAATATAGCTACGGAAACTATCTATGTTTTTGATTGCATTTTTGCAAAGTTGAAAGTGTATAAAGAATAAAAAAATGCTTAAAAAATCGTTGTGTTTGACACAAACTAGCTAGTTATTTAAATAACTAGCTAAGCTCCACGGTTTCACCCGCGTGCATATCGCGTTCCCGTAGGATTTTCGAGGTAACAACTATCCAATGTCATTCCTGGGGCTTCAAAGAATATCTCTACAAATATTTATCCAAATCGGGCCTGTAGTTTTGGAGCCTATACAAACAAACAAATCTTTTCTCTTTATAATATTTGTATAGGTAACTTATTAACTATCAATTGCCTTTACAATGGCAGCATTTTGATTAAATTTCTCAAAGAATTTATAGTTTTCAATTATACTAAATGTTATTAAAATGTAATAAATAGTGAATGCAATTTCTCTGCTTTTCCCAAGTGGTTAATTTTCTCTTTCAGCATTTAATCACGCTTGCCCTGACACACATAGTAACTATGTACAGTCAGAAGCATATAAGGTGTTTCATAGCGTTTCATTTGTTTACGGGACATTCAGAACATGTACCTAAACACGTAAAAAATAATGAAAAGGGTCGCCGAGGTTTTGTTTCTTTAATATCATATATTTATTGTATTGAACTTCACTAAGCATTAAGAAATCATGAAAATTATTAGTTTGTAAACAATTTTATTTAATAATTTAATCCTATATTCACTAGAAGTCTCCAAAAAATCATTTGTGATAGTAAAAAAACAGGTTATTTAATGAATATTACGGTTATTATCAAAACAATCATTTATTTATTATATTATTCTGTTCACAGGTAAACCATGCACTCCACACAAAAGGTAATTCACGATTTTATTATACTAAAAGCACTTAAAAGTCCTTAAACAATATTATTTCTATAAACTCAGAGGTAAATCAAATTAATGTCAAGATAACAAGGAATTAATTGTGTATTTATGATGTGTTTATTTTGAAATAAAATAATTAACTTCAACTTATATGGAAATATAAATAGTCTTAATAAAAATATTGTTTCAAAAGAATAATAAATTGTAATAGACAAAATAAAGCAATTTAAAGCGTTATATTACCTTTTTATGAATTATTAATTTAAAAAATTCTTTGAATTTAATATCTCCATTATGAATAAGTACTTCAAAATGTTCAAAAGACAAATTTGACTTTATTTTGATTTAGATATCTATACTAATATTATAAACAGGAAAACTTTGTTAGTTTGTAATGAACATGCTCAAAAACTACTTAGCCGATTTTAAAAATTCTTTCACCATTCCAAAGCTGCATTATCCACGAGTAACATAGGCTATATATATAACATTATGCTACAGGAGCGAAGCCACGCGGATCAGCTAGTTTATTATAAAGTCATATACATACAGACGAACAAAGGTATATTCGGGAGTACGGAACGCAAAAAGGCAACCATTTATTTGTACCGTTTGCACATAAAATTTAAAAGCGCACCATGTCAAATTATAATTGTTTCCTCATTTTAACAATAAATGTGTCTTCAAAAGTTCTGTGTGAACCAAATTATTATATTTTTTCATATTAACCTGTTTTCAAAAGCCCAGTTCAAAACTTTAATATCTAAAGCTCAAAAGAACCTTAAAATTACGCCTGGATTTAGTCCAGGCATATTCTTTTTCACATAACAGAAAAACTGTGAACGTTGTATTTAAAAATTATAACATTATTTTGATAAATCTGGTAGAGTTCACCCTGCGTTTGCAATGTAAGCGGAAAAAATGATAATTAACAACACCATTTTAGAAACCTCAAAAATAACGGTATTCATCCACTATTAAATAGATGTTATTATACATATAAACCTTCCTTTTGAATCACTCTATCTATTAAAAAAAAAACGCATTAAAATCCGTTGCGTAGTTTTAAAAATTTAAGGGACATAGGGGCAGAGAATGCGACTTTGTTTTATAATATGTAGAGAAGATTTTATACAATTATAAAACACAAATTATTAAATGTTCAGTGCAGCATTGAATAAATAAATAGTACTTAAACTTTTAACAAAGGTTTTAACCAAAAAAAGATATCATGTATAATGCATCGAAAAATTAGTTATTTCGGTTAATTCTCACGCAAAATACATAGTTATATATACAAAAAGTCGTATTAACCTTTGCGTTGCAAAATAGCTCATTATAATATAAATCATCTCAGAGGCAATTTGCTGAGATGGTAAGATCATTTATAATGTTTGATTACTAACTTTGTTAAAGGCTCTATAGATGCTATATTTTATAAGTGTAATTTAAAATACTACGTCTATTAACTACAATTTGAAAGTAATTTATAAAAGTAAAATGTCGCCTTTTACGTGAAATAAATATCATATTTCTGTCTAAATAGACAATGCATATTTTTATGTTTTTTTATCCATTATTAATCAATTTACGATACTTAATTACCCAATCCTACGAATATTCAAAATGCGAAAGTTTGTGAGGATGTATATTATACGCAAAAACTATTGAACCGACTGTGATGAAACTTGGTATTCATATAGGTTACGTATATCACAGTTAATATTATAAATGCGAATTCTGTGTGTGTTCTACATGCCTAAACCATGCAACGGATTTGGTTGAAATTTCTCGCAGATGTAGTTTATAACCCGACAGAGGATATAGGATACTTTTTATCCCGAAAATCCCACAGGAACAGAAAATATACGTAAGGTGAAATCTATTACAAAACAAGGAAGACTTTCTTATCTTAGCAAAAACAATTTAGATATATGTCGCTTATTAAATTCATTTACGTTCAAGGATAGAATTTTCTACATTTTAATATGTTAATTAAGAGTAGACAAACATGGAAAGGGATTTTTATAAAGGATAGCAGAATCATACTTCGGACTCAGAGTGAATCAAATTTATATTTATCTAGTTTGAAAGATTCTATATCTTATAGACATTGTTTTTCATTAACATTGCTAAAAACCCGGTCCTATAAACGACAGATTATCATAGTATAAAGACCCCTCTACACATCAGCAGACGCCTGCGCGTGCGTCACCTGTCGATGGATGGCGGATGCATCACAATTAAATTACCTACTACGGCTGTCTACGGATAGACATATTACCCCGTCTTCACATCCGCGGACGACACTGCGTATGCGTCTGCTCATGTGTAGAGGGGACATAAGGAATAGATATCTGACAGGCAGATAATTACAACTAAAATGTTCTTATTTTTGTGGACACGCTTATGCCCAATTCCTATAAAAATACATTTATTCAATTCCAATATTCTTTCATTCAAGGGATAATTATAGACATACTTAATTTTTTCATTAAAAATAATAAAGATTTATATTTTAAACATGACGTAATACTACTAAATAATACTTACCAATTTTAACATAAAAATATAGTAACAATCCATCTAACTTATGTAATTGTACAATAATTTAAAACAAGTGAGAGGGCAAAATGTTGCCATAACTCAAAAATTACCATAAACAACACTTTATCTTCAAATTAACCTATTTGTGGCGCGTTCACACGAGATAATCAAATATTATTTACATTAACATACAATGTGTTTTCAATGCTACGTCTAGAAATATAGCTTTTAATATGTAGTTCATTTTACAATCGCTTATGATTGTGATTTTAAGTGAGAATTGAAATGATAACTGTTTGCCAAAAAATAGAACCGACTTCCTTACAGTAAAAAGTAGGAAAAGTTATCTTCTTTTACAATTTTACAATATATATTTTATCAACTTTGAATAGATTTCAAAAATAAAAGTTATTTTTTTTTACTTTTTAGTGTGAGGAAGTCGATTCTATGTTTTGGGAATAGTTATTGTTTTTATTTTTTAGTGACGTACTCTCCACATCATTTCTTAATATTTTTTTTTTTTTCAAAAATGGTCTTTAGAAATAATAGAACCTGTTTATTCTTATAAATTATTGGGTCTGACTTCGCTAGTTCAAAAAATACTTTTATTAAAAACAAATATTGTTATATAAATATTCTTTACAATCATAGTTTTTCAAGCCTATTTAAATCACTATTATTTTTTTTCTTCAAAAAAATATTGTTTTATTACGTATTCAAACAAAAAATATACAAACCATAGTCATGCAGCGCTTCGCAAAATGAGCGGTTTCCACATTAATGTAACAGTCTCTTGCAATTTGTGTCATCATATGTATATTAGATGTTGCAGGTCTTAAGTGTTCCAGTGATGTTGCTGTTATCGATATTTTTAAAAATATCGATATAACATCACTAGTGTTACATACCTATATAAAATATGCTTGCTTGAATTTCTAAAAATGTAGGTAATAATCTCATCTATTTTGTACTATTCTTTACTTAATTCTTATCTAGAACGAATTAAAATTATTTTATTTATTTATTTATTACACAGGAAAAAGGATACACTAGATTACATCTGGTGAAAACATAAACTCATTCGGGTTTTACATGCAAAAATAATAATCATAAACATTACACATTTATGTAGATAGAAGATAGATATCAAGATATAATTACCGCGAAGTTCAGTAAAAAATTTGACTCGATTTACAATTCAAACAAACCATCAGAATTACATAAAATATTATATCGACAAATGTAGGTCATCACTAAATAGCTTCGTGAGCGCGGGAGTCGCAAGTGGCGTGTAATCGTGGGACATGAAAGCTTCGCATTACCGCTGATGGTTGCAAATAGTATAGTGACGTGACGCTACATATCGATAAACTAACGGCCCTTTTTAAACGACTTTAAAAAAAAGGAGGTTATCAATTCGACCGTATTTTTATGTATGTTACCGCATATCTCCGGCGTTTGTGGAATTCTTTTTGCCTTCGAAAGAGTAGAGTTCCAGTGTGGTCCCATAGAAATTTGGTTCAGGTCTGTGGAAGATATTCCAAGGAACTGCTCGAAAATCAACGGAATAAGCTCTGCGGTTAAGGTTTAATAAATTTTATTTCATTTTTGTTGAAATCTATACAAAGTCGGTGCCTTTATCTATTTTCAATTTAACAAGATTTTGCACCCACTTTTTATAAATTTCAACAAAAATGAAATAAAAGTTATTTTCTACTTTTTAGAGCGAGGAAGTCGGTTCTATTTTTTTTTTTAAATGTTTATTAATATTCTATCTATACCTTGTTTTGCTTACTAAAGTCAGGCAAATCTATCTATTTGCACTTACTTTGATTTCAATATGCTGTCGACGGATAGCATTTGCTATGACTTTTGTCAATACGTCATATAATCTGAGATAACAATCTATCTATAATCTTTGATACATTATTGAAAACCGCCGTAAGTGTAATTATTTCATATTAGTAAGTTGTAAATTGTGTTACTTAGTTAGCAATAACAATGTTGATGTGTCAGTGGAAATACATAAAAATATTGATATGTATTCGTTTTGTACTGTAGCTAATGTCTTATTATGTAAAATAAATAGCCGATAAATCGGGTTGTAATTGTTTTATGTTCGTAAGTGTTGTGTTGTCATATTTTAATTGAAATAAATGAATATGATGAATGAAGAATTTAATTACTTAACCCGACTGCGATGGAAGGAGGGTAATGTTCGTCTAGCGTATGTACGAGTATATTTCGATTTCTTTTCGGCTGGACGAATATTGACATGTAAGATAATAAATAAAATCTTTTAAGTTGGAATTTGAATATCTCCTATTCCAATGAGATTTCCGGGTTAAATACTATGTAAAGGACATAGTATTTAACTGTACAAAATTTCATCGAAACCGGTTCAGTGGTTTAGGCGTGAAGTAGAGACAGACTTAAGAACTTCCATACAGACAGAATTACTGTCACATTTATAATACTAAATTAAGGAAAGTATCTGACAAAAAGAACGACCCAGTACTTCATTAAAAGAAAACTATCAAAAAATTGTATAAAAAAAATAAAAACTTTCCCTTTGGTTATACAGGGTGTTAAAACAACTTTTACTTTTACAATAATCAGTGATTTTGTCTGGCGCCGCTTAATTCTGTATAAAATGTAAACTGATAGTGATATAGAGTGTTTATAAAAACCTGATGTACAGTGGTCTAATTTAAAGGAGTATTTTGATATCTTTTTACGCAATTTATGTAAATAGAAAATTATTATAAATTGTATAATTTTGTCATCAATGTAAGAACAGTGTATTATACTTACCACTTTACTTCTGTAATCATGCAAATAAAGATTTCATTTCAATCAAATTTAAATCGTTGTTGTAGTAAATAAATTGTTGTTTTTTTATTTTCAGCAACTCAAATTATTTGTGACTAGCTGAGCTCCGCTGTTTCACCCGTATATCCCGTTTCCGTAGGATTTTCGGGATAAAAACTATCCTATGTCATTCCTGGGGTTTCAAAGAATCTCTGTACAAAATTTCATTCACATAGGTCTTGTAGTTTCGGAGCCTATTCAATACAAACAAACAAATCTTTCCTCTTTATAATATTAGTATGGACAAAATATATTATTATAGTTTTCTACGCATATTGCCATTTTCAAAGATAATGGAAGTTTATGTTGAATTTCTATTATTTGAAACTCTTATTTTGAAATCGCTTCCGCCCATGACTTAAAAGATGAATTGTTCACAACAAACAAAAACAATAATAAAATTAAAGGGACATATTTAACGACAATTTATCACAATTTATGAGGTTCGCAAAGTAAAAGCGAATTTACGGGTCAATAAATTTATAATATCACACAATTGTTTAAATTTTATTACGAACAACAATAATTTTAGGGCGAAATATTTGGTTTTTATTGGTGAAAGTTTATATGTTGGTGCTAAGTTTACACGATCATGAAGTTATAAAAATTCTCGTAACCGTAAACCGCAAAGTAGATCAAATTATTTTTTTATATAAAAAAATCCTTAATAATATAAATGCGAAAGTAACTGTTTGCCTGTCTCTTCTTCAATTACTGAACCGATTTGGATGAATTCTACACCATTTTCTATTTAAATAAAGACAGATAGAAATTGTATCAAGTGATATAAAGTAGGTTATTATTTTGTATAAACCATTAGTATAATTTAAAAACAGACACACACACAGTTTTATCAAAACCATATAAATTTTAGAAAACGTCAACGAAAAGCTACACTTCAAAGAAATAATTATTATTAATGTTCATACTTTCAATAAATGAAACGACTATTATATAAACAAAATACATAGAAATTATATTTTATTTTAACGACAACTCCATTGCAATTGGAGTTTGACACGGTTAAATTCATGTGATTGAATGCAATCAAATTCAATGAATTATTGGCTATAAGTAACAGTTTCTGTCGGTGAGAAATTAATAAGTGATCAGTTTTCTATTTAAGGTGATTGCATCTATGCTTTTTTGTAATAAATCTTCTAATTTCTCTTTTAAAATAAAAACTGTTGTTAAAATCATTTTGATCATACATTAAACATCCAAAATTTCAGCGATGATTTTGATTATATTTTACCTATTTTCTAAATAAACAACATTACATAAATATTTTTGGTTACGCTTTACGGTTAGATAAAGTTATTTCTCAACAAATATTTGTCTTAAATGGATAAAGTCGTTTTAAACTTATACGAAATATGGATTTCTCTTGCTAATATTATAAAAAAGAAAGATTTGATTTTTGTTTGTTTGAATTGAATAGGCTCCTAAACTACTGAACCGATTTGTGTGAAATTTTGTTCAGAGATTCTTTGAAACACGAGGAAGGACAAAGGATAGTTTTTATCCCGAAAATGCTACGGGAAGGTGAGATATGCGGGTGAAATCGCGGATCTCAGCTAGTTTTTTTATAAATAGAATAGAATTTTAAAAAGTTTCTTTGTGAAATGAATCTTTAACATTGATAACCATACGCGTAAAACCACAGGACACACCAAGTATATAGAATATAGATAGTTAGATTGACGATTGCACAAGCACGCAATCATTTAAACATAAAGACAAAGCCTTATTTGCAGATCGATTCAATGCATTCAACCACAAATGGACATTTTAATGGTTGGTATGTGATTAAGCTCAATATCCACATATCGGTAAGGACGGAAAAAATTACGCATTTGTGTGATATCACACAAATGCGTAATTTTTTCCGCTACACCCTCAAGAGTATTCTTGAGGGTGTAGCGTAAAACACATTTTTATACTTTCAATTCCACTATATTAGCACTTTTTACAATAATTAATAATTATTTAGTCAAAACACGACCGGGTTTTACATCATCGTCAGGTATTAAATACCTGTATAAAAATGTGTTTGACTGTAGTAATATGCAATTTCATCAAGAAGTATCAATACAAAGTATAAAGTATATAGTTATGATACCTGCAGATAGAGGAGTTATAACGGTTCAGAAAAAATACATTGTATTTTCAGTAAAAGTCCTTCTGTTTTGGAGATAATCAATATTATCACAATTAAATAAAAATACTAATAAATTTAAAAAGAATATCACACAAAAGCGTTCACCATAATTTTTTATATATATCTGTATTACGATTCGCGAAATCCGATGTCGAAATGTGGGTGGTTAGCTTAATGGTAGGTTTGAGTAATTAATGGTAATTCTGCCTTTGGTGATTTTGATTGACACCTATATTAATATATTACATTGTAAGTATTGTTTATGTGACAGAAGTATGCAAGTCATTTGCTGTACGAATTATATTATATGTTTTTGTTTAACTTAAATCCAATTAAATCGTTTATTTGCTTATTATTATTTCCTTAAGTTTAGGGCATTAAAAATTGGTCCCATTATTTTCTACGCTTTTTAAACGTCATATACATTTTTTTTTATTTACCACCGATTCGGAAGGCAATGTCTTCTGAGAACCGGCAAAAAACTCAGTAGTCTGTCAAGATTCCGTAAAAAATTGGGATCATTATTTTTATTATTATTATTTATTTAATTAAAACGGTTGCCACCGATTACATTAATTGACATTACACAATTATAAAACAAACAAAAATATAGACATCCAAAATAGTTAACATAAAAATAAACAATCATATATGAACTTTGTAGAATACTTAAAATGAATATAGTAAAATATTCAACGAGTCACATCTTCATAGCTTCAATATTTAACTCGATAATTCAAATATTAGGTAAAATCCTCAATAATAGGTGCATTAGCGACCATTGGCTGTAGGCCGTAATCTTCATGTCAGAGATAATTTAAACATTATGTTAAACTTACATTCAATAATATTAAAGCCCAAACACCCACGTACCGATTTCGTATTCCTATCCTTTTTTTATTGTAATTTTTTTTCTACAGTTAAGAAAAAAAAAACATTATCAGCATGATTAAAAAAGGTTGAGAGCAAACATAAATTATTTGAAAGCGAGATCAAGAGCGAGATATCGATAGGAGAAAGCGAAATAAAAGATAGTGAGGTAAAAAAACGGCGACAAGAAAACCTTCAATAAATAAATCATATTAAATTAACAAAGCCTCGCTGACCCTTTTCATTATTTTTTACGTGTTTAGATACACGTTCTGAATGTCCTGTAAAAATATGAAACGCTAGCTATGAAACACCTTATATATAACACTAGCCTTCCGCCCGCGGCTTCGCTCGCGTGGACCCGGCAATTCGAATTTTTCTCGCCGTAAAAACCATGCTTGAACTTCAACGAACATTTAAAAAAAGAATTGTCCAAATTGGTCCAGTCGTTGTTGAGTTATGCGCTTACCAACACATTTTGCGATTCATTTTTATATATAAGATTATGCTAGGGAGCGTAGCCACGTGAATCAGATAGTAAAATATAAAAATACTTAGAAAAGGTCTCCGTAAAACATCTTCATAGCTCCGAGCAACATTCTAACGCGATAATTCGAATGTTACGTTCTGAATGTCCTGTAAAAATATGAAACGCTAGCTATGAAGCACCTTATATATAACATTATGCTAGGGAGCGTAGCCACGCGGATCATCTAGTAAAATATAAAAATACTTAAGAATAGGTCTCCGTAAACATCTTCATAGCTGCGAGCAACATTCTAACACGATAATTCGAATGTTTCCCTCAATATTAGCTAAAGTCCTCCATAATAGGTGTATTAGCGTCCAATGTAAGCCGCAATCTTTGTGTCAATCGAGATAATTTAAACATTATGCCCATTTACTGTAATTGCAATAGAGGTTCACGATTATGTAAGTCGTTTAAAATGCGTTTGTCAAAGGTAAATTACGGGAACAAAACAAATCTAGCAACATCAATACATCCTCTCTTGACAATTTTCATATGGTAACTCTATTTAAAACTACTGGGAATAGTAATAATAATTATTAATAAAACTATTTGGGAGTAAACATGTGACGAATTCGGTCACAACCAAATTCTATAAGTTCTCCCAATTTAATTTCGCATAGAGCTTTTCAAAATGTTATCGCTTTTATACTTCTTTATATATATTAAATTGAAAAAAAGCATAGCCATTCTCTTATTTTACAAAATACCTTCAGATACACTAAGCAAATCGAATTTGAAATGAATTGAAACAATAAAATAATATATTTTTGTATCCGTTTATATCCCACATTCCAATAAAATATAATTTGAACCGGAATCTCAAACAATGCAGTTTATAAATGGCTGTAATAATATAATAATTATTGGTGCAAAAAGGTAAGATGAGCGGGTCAGGTCAAGGTGTAACATTGACCTGTACCTAGACATATTGTGTTATATAACTGCACGCGTATTGCAGGCTTAATGTTGCCAGACAAAAAACATACCATGGTGCAAACTTGGCTCAAATTTTTTCTAATATTTTTTTTTTGTAATTTTACCCCTTTTATAAATTTTATGGGAATCGATAGATTGTAATGAACAATTATTTTAGACTTCTGAACGTATTCGTTTTATTGTAAATCTCAGTTTGACCTTTAATTTCTTAAAATTAGAAAGAAAAATATATTTATTCACTAGACACAAAATCGAACACTATAACATATAAAGTTATATAAAAAAGAGTCAATAAAAAATACAATACATACAATTGAAAAATAAAGGTCATATCGTAATGATTATTTTTGATTAAACTTACGACACTTTAAAATAGGGTAAAATGTAAGTTTTATTGAAAACAGATGGAGTTGTTACAAACATATGAGTAAATAAAGAAAATATATACTTGTATAATTGTGTAAACAAGTTCTATTTTTCGTCAAAAAACAATTAAAATACATAATTGACTAAAAATAAAACGGTGCAATATTTTCAAACCGTATTAATGAAACATTCCCACAATTTTATTATATCATTTTAATGTTAAAGGTCACTATGATCTCTAAATAGATTACCGTGTGAATATCTGCAGTTTCAAAAATAATCGCTATTTAATTATTGGCTGTATGCTTGCTGGTCTTTGCGTCGCCATTTTGAACTGTCAAAATAATTTGGCGCGTAAAAATAAAAAATGCAAACTTTACAGTCATATAAATACGCTTTGGTGATAATATTTTTATTTGTTTTTACATTATCTTTTATTATACCTTTCTGAAATTTTAACATTAACGTGAAATCGTTTAAAAATAAATGTTATGTGAAGTAAATAGACGTATACAATTATTTATAATGGTGTTGCATGTGTGTTATACAATCTTAAATTTTATTACACTAAATGGGTTAACCGTGCAAAATGATATAGTTTTAGTATTATTACATCCATATTAATTAAAGCATGTAATTTGATAGAAATATTTCGTAATAATGAAAACCGTATCTAAATTCATTACGCAGTTTTATGGGTTTTTAACTACATTTCGTATTGGAAAACTGATATTGTTGAACAATCTATGTACTCAAAGTATAAAACAGAAGTTTGATTTTCTGAACTAGTCGTGGACTAACTAACCGAAGCATTTGAAAAATTAAATCTAACTAGCTACCCCTAAACTACTGAACCGATTTCGATGAAATGTTGTACAGAGATTATTTGAAACCCGAGAAGGTAAATAAGATAGATTTTATCCCAGAAATGCCATGGGAACAAGGGATGTGGACACAGCTAATCAGAAATAATTTTTCAAATCCTTCGGTTAGTTAGATACCTTTCAGATAGATAATACAATCGAATATATACCAAAGATGACTATCGAATTTCTTGCCGGTATCTTCTCGATAGAATCGACTTTTCGAACCGGTGGTAAATTACAAAAATGACTATAAGTACTTTGTAGAAAGTTTACATGAATAAAAATATTTTCTATTCTATTCTATTATTTATCCCGAAAATCCCACGGAAACGGGAGATACACGTAGGTAGAACTGCGGGGCATAGCTTGTATAATATAACGTATTACGTAACATTTTTAATAACTTTAATGTAATCGTGTTTAACCAAAAGCTTGAATGTTTTTGCTGTCAGTTTTATTATAATTATCTTGTCAAAAGCAATTTGCTTTTTTATAAATTGCGAAGGGAAATCTAATGAGAGTAGATTACTAAATTTCGTAATGTTTGAACTTTGTTTAAATCGTCGTTGAATTGAGTCGTTTGTTAAATGTCACTTTAAATTATAAACTCAAATTATTTTCGAATTAATTTTCAATGATATTTAAATAGCAGGTTAATAATATAACTTTATGATTTTATTTTATTTTGAGCCAGTAATCAGACTGCTGGGTAAAAATTTTCATTTACACAAAATAAAAAAAAATCTTCGCTCCTGTAATATTATCTTACAATACCTATTGCCCATATTTATCAGGGATAATATATGATTCCAACGGTAATTTTTTTTTCAAATCAGTCCATCAGTTTCGGAGCCTATCCAATTCAAACAAAAAAAAATCTTTCATCTTTACAATATTATCCTTTGTTGTGTTTTATTTTAACTAATTAACTAAAAATTCCAATTTAAAGTTTGCGAAAGTTTTTTCAAATACACATCAGCTATCTAGGATCCATAGTACAAGCTTTGCTTAGTTCGGGACTAGATGACGTAGTAAATGTTTAAATTCCCCTAAATATTTATTATTCATTCTAACATAAGAAACCTAGGAAGATAAAGTTTAAAAAGTTGCAACACCAAAGTTTTAAATCAAAGCTTTCGTGAGTCACCACGCCTGTCGCGAGAATGCAATCTAAATGACATTAGGAATAATGCAAAACAGTCTGTGGTTTGTGGCTTTTTATACATTTTGTAAGGGTTTGTGAAATACATACGTATCTAAATATAATTTGCTAGCCCCTCGCAGTTTCACCCGCGTAACTTCTGATCCCGTGGCATCTTTGGATTAAAGTTTTCATAATCGGTTCAGTAGGTTTTGCGTGAATGAGCAACAAACATACATACATACTTACACACTTTCGCATTTATAATAATATAAAGTAATACTAGGATTATAAGGCCATAGACGGACGCTACTTTTTATCCGTCCCAGTTATTAAGTATTTTTAAGTTTATCCGTCCCAGCTTCTGTCTTATAGTTAAATTTGTGAAAAAATATATTTTATTATATGATAATTTTAAAATAATAAATAAATAGACAAACGTTGAAATTGGTCGACTAAATGATGAATGGATTTTATAGCTATGCAACAGTTCGGAATGCGACGCAAATGTCGAGCTCACATATAAACTTGGAAATTTCTAGATTATTCATTATTATTAATATGAAGTAATCCGAATTTAGAATAAAATTTAATATAATGTAATAATTTATGATTTTTTCACGATAAAAAATAATATTTTAAGCCCGGTTTTCCTAGCTTTGCTTAGCTTTGCTTAAGCTAATTTGAAATACTATAAACTCGCTTCTAGCGTGTTAAATTCTGTAGATCAATAAAAGGTCTTCAAATAATTCAGTCAATAGCCTATCTGTATGAGAAAGTTCATCATAATCCGTTCGGTGGTTGCGGCGTGAAAAACATATAAACAGCTATAATCCAAACTTTTACAACTTTTTTTCAATAATGTAGAATAATATTAGATATTCAATGTAGAATTCATTTCAATGTATTTCAGAGAAAATTTTCTGAATTGACACAGTTTAAATTAAGAACACGTTGTTTTTTAATCAAATTAAAGCAAGAGAGCATATGCGTCATCTTGCAACACAAAAAGAAAAAAAAAACAAATAATTTTGGAATTAAGAAAACGTTACTTTTTTTTAATCAAATTAAAGCAAGAGAGCATATTCATCATATTGCAACACAAAAAAAAACAAAAAAATTATAACATAAATTCTGAAGGACAAACTTAATTGCTCGCACACTGATACAATTCGAAGACAATGGTATTTGCATATCATTATACTTATTAACTTACACTGAATTATAACTACTGTGATTATAGCGGCCTTGTTGCGAAAGGGCGTGGGTTCGATACTCAATTTATAAATAGCTTTTGACCCGTGAGTTTGTCTGCAAAATGAATACATATAATTTTTGAATTTGGATGGTGTGTTCATATTGGCAACATATTGTATGGAACACATCCAAATTTTGAAAAAAATGTTACAACAGTTAGTGACTTCTTACAATTAGAGGGTTGCAAGTGAAAATCAAATTGATTATACAATACAATTGATTGCAATTATAAACTGGATAACTTAATCCATCTACATATATAGTTATGTATTGATAATTATAGATCCAGTTAAGACAGCCTTCCGAATCGGTGGTAAATAAAAAAATATTAATTATTTAAATGTGAAAGTGGCCAATTTGGAAAACAAAAGTTTTGACTTTGACATAGGATAACGTAATGGGACACTTTTATAGATCCCAAAAATACTGCTTATTGAGATAAAATACGTAACCACCTATGCTCTCAAATCATCAAAGTTCAATCAGTTTTTGCGTAATTGGGTAACAAACATTCACATTTATAAAGGACGTATGAGCTTTTGATTTATCCGTGAATCTAACTAAAATATCATAGATTCAAGCGTGGGAACATTCCTTTATTTGAAATTCCTGCCATATCGCCTCCTTTCTTTGGATAAAAGTCGCCATTTTTATTTTCCGAAATTCCTATTTTCCTCATAATTTTGATTTCGGTCCAAATCCTTACTCCCTTATTAATATAAATGCAAAAGTAACTCTGTTTGTCTGTCTCTTCTTCGCTCACGTTTAAATCACTGAACCGATTTGGATTAAATTTTATACAGAGATTATTTCAAAGCCGGGAACGGGAGATATACGCGGGTGAAACCACAAGGCACTGTTACTGTACTGTATAATATAACAAAATAACTATTATTGTGAAAATTGTGGAAAAGTGGAAGTGGTACATACACTCATGAAGACAGCTATCATCTCAGTCACCCGTGACCACGCTCGCTGTAAAGTGCTCGAAACGTCGGGTTAATAATAATGTACGAGTAAGTATAATAAACCGCGCTCAAAAACCATTAAAAACTACTTTTATTCAATAATGAAGGAAAATGATTACTAATTACTAAATCAAAATAAAATTATAACCTATTTACCCTACAAAAAAATCAAACATCATTCAATTGAAAACAAAGATCAAAACTTCAGTTGCATCACTGAACAAAAGTGCAACATTACTCAAGAATATAAGCTAATATATAATTATGGAAGGCTCCCACAACATTTGCACTATATGATTGTAATGCAATGTTTTATATTTTACGACACGATCTTGTGTCGTATTGCTTGGCCATACGATTTTTAAACCAAAAGATTATTTTATAATCTATTCCTTTAGAACTATAACAGACTTATTAAAAGATAATCAGAAGATTTTAAAAATAAATAGGCCTAATTTTTTTTTGTTAATAGATTTAATAAAAAATCTATTATGACTTATAACCTTTTTTCCCTTTAATCTGCTTGACGTGTTTCTCCTTTTTTATTTTTTTTATGATTCCTACCCCTTCCCTTTTTAATGCAAACACTTATGATTTTCAATATTTTCATAACCTTTAAAATCATTAAAACACGGGTGATCAGATGTTTGCATTACAAACATTTTCATATACCTATTCCATAATTCTTAAGCATACTCTTGTAGTACTTATAAATAATTAATAAACACATAAATTAAAATGCAATACTGAAAGGTTAAACTCGACAAATAATATATTTGACAAATAAAGCCGTTTGCATTTTACATGATTTAATATTTTCAACATTGTTGCAATTGTCACGATGCATGCTAAAACGAAATTGATATTTATTGCAAGCGAAGTAGCGTGTCACCTGATGTTAAGTGATCAACACATAAACGTCAGGGCCATCAGAAATATTTCACGTGCTTTTCTGCTAGGATAAGAGAATTATTGATGACGAAAAAGAAGAAAATGATGTATAAAAAGAATTTCGGATTTGATGCCCTTACTAATCAAGTGAAACACATAAAAAAAGTGATATTTATACACAAGTTAAAAGCGCAATTACATTGGTTGTTACGTCGGTATGTATGCGGGGCCATAACGACCAATGAAACTAGTCACGCGGACTTTATAGTATGCGTGTATACATTTCGATTATTAAGTAACTACTGCGAATGTTCTTATAAAAACATAAATTCACATAAAATGCCGCTTTCTTTTTTAAATTCTTATGGTAGAAAAAAAATTATAATTGGATAATCAATATCTTCGGAGGTCACAGCGCGCAGTACAAATTACTTAATTCAAAACCTGTAACTTAATGAAATGTAAGACTTCAAAAATATTAGCCTAAAGTATCCTAAAACATTCAAAACATCAAAAATGTCGTAACAATATCGTACATTATAAAGGCTTTATCTTCAAAATTCGTGCATCATTTTACGGTCTAGTTCCCGTGGATTGTAATGTTATTCTCACATTTTGATGCAACGAGTCACCTTAAGTTCGTGTTAACTTAGAACGACAAATTAGTTTAATATTGTATATATTGAAACTGTTTCTAATTTGTTTATTTAATGAAATAACTTTATATTTAAAAAATAAAAGATTAAAAAAGAAGCAGAAGATATATGCTTTCAAGAAAAGCACTCGTAAACAAAACAAATATAAAGAAAACAGTAAGAAAAATTCACTGAATTTGCTATATTCGTTCTTTTTAGATTTTTTTTTAAAAACTAGCTGTGCCCGCTTATTTCCCGTTTCACTGGAATTTTTGAAATAAATAGGCCCCTATGTCCGTCTCCTGATTCTTATTACCTCTCTACGAATTAGCAACCAAATCGGCTCAGCCGTTCTTGAGTTATAGATAGTGTAATTCTACTATATACATCGCGAATTCACCTGCGTATATATCCCGTTTTCGTGGAATTTCCATTAAAAATATCCTTTGTTATTCTGCAAATTTCCTTTCAATAAGTGTTGCAACAAACCCGTTTTTATTTATTTATTTATTTATTTATTTATTTTCAAAGACACTCCAACGACTTATTCACTAAAACATTCGTTAAAAGTTATATCTTATAGACTATGTTGTGTAGTGAACTCGTCACTTATAGGAGTGCACAGCACTTTAAATTGGACAAATTTTTACAATTTAATAAAAAAATCAGACAGTGAATTTTATAATTTTACAATTAGGTAATTGAGAGGTAGATTGTTTTATGTTTAAAGATATGTTTCAAAATATTGATAACTAAGTTGTAAAATAATAAATTTATACAAGCTTGTTATAAAACAATAATTCTTAAGTGCACGTCTTAAGCCTAAATTCTATTCTCCTAAATTATAATAGGATTATTCTAGTTACTAAAATAATTTGTATACATCTAACATATCAATTCAGTAATTAACTCTAATAAAACGGTTCTTAAACAGACATAAAATGATTTCATAAACTAACATCATAAAGTTTAAAGTTTAACGTCGTTAAAATTTCTGAATTAGTTGACATTACTGACAAATGTATCTTGTATCTGTAATGGGCACAGACTATAAATAAAATGCAAATATATCTATACTTCTACACTAATGTTATAAAGAAAAAGGTTTGATTTTTTGTTTGTTTTTTGCTTGAATAGGCTCTGAAACTATTGGACCGATTTGAAAAATTCTTTTAATCCTAAATTATACCTAACTAGCGATCTGCCCCGGCTTCGCACGGAAGCAATGCTGATACTAAATACACTACAGAAAAGCTGTGAACGTTGTATATAAAAAATTAGTACGTTATTTTTATAAATCTCGTAGGGTGCAGACTACGTTTGCAATGTAAGCGAAAAAAATTGTTAATTAACGACATCACATTAGAAACCTCAAAAATAATACTTTTCCACTATTAAATGAATGCTATCATACATGTAAACCTTCGTCTTGAATCACTCTATCTATTAAGAAAAACCGCATCAAAATCCGTTGCGTTTAAAGATATTAAGGAGCATAGGGACTGAGAAAGCGACTTTGTTTTGTATTATATAGTGATAAACATAGGTTATATAACATTGTGCTACGGGAGCAAAGCCACGCGCAACAACTTTATTATAAAGAGGAAAGATTTGTGTTTTTGTATGTTTATTTGTAAGTTTTTCACACAAAAACTACTGGACCGATTTTAAAAATTTGTAGTTGCAGAAATTAGGATCAGTTATATAATCTTAACTATCTTACGCCGAGCTGTATAAATCGTTCTATTTCTTGCTTCCCAAAAAGTGTAAATTACTAATATTACCCAAAATGCAAATAAATAAGGTTTAATATAAAAATATTGATAAAAACCGTAAACAATAGTTTTTTCTCGTTGCAATCATGGAGTGTGCCAAATACGTGGACATCTGCATACAATGTGTAGCGTCAGCAAAAAAGTTTTATTGAAAAAAATATGGAATAATAAAATTGAAAACAAGAATTGGAATTGATCGTAAGTTTTACTTTTAAAAACATATCGAAGAATAATAAGACAATTTGTTGAATTGATTGACTAGAGAAGTGAACGATAGAAATTTTACATTAAAATTACGATTTTGACGTAAATGTTACAATTTTTTTTCTAGACAGACACAGACCATTGCTTTGCATTTTATATTATTTTTTCATATATTTTGAAAATACGGAACACTTTCCTTTCTCAGCGTCTATTTTTCCCCAGTTCACTTACCATCTTACTTACTTTACTGTCAAATACATGCGGGATGTTAATTATAACAAAAAAAATAAAAAGAATATTAAGATTTATCGTTTTCAAATCCTATAGGCCTTTAGATGAATCCATATAGTTTATAAGATATTAATGAAAACTTTTAAAGTTTTTGACATGCAATTTCTGCATATTGTCTGCTGACGCTACTCAAGGAATGCGTACGATAGAACAATGCACAAAGATCGATAGTGCAAGGACGCTCCACTCACCAAACCTGTTTATTGTAACACTCGGTTAAGCGCTGCTCGCAGCGGTCGAGTTATGGATGGGTTGCCACTGTCCAACTACCCCAAGGAATGCGTTATAATAATGTATAAAGTTCGATATAACTTAGACGAAGACTACCCCTTCGAAATCGTGAAAAATTTTTAGTTAATATTCACGTCAAATTAAAAAAACTAATAATGATTTAATAATAATTGAGTAAGAAAAATGGCTGACAATATTTAGGTGCCCTAAAAACACCTTAGTGAATAAAAAGCCCACATGTCTCCTGGATAATATAGCTTTCGAATGGTGAAAGAACTTTTAAAATTGGTCCAGTATTTTTGAGCCTATTCATTACAATATAAGAGTAGATAGTCGACTAACACACCTAGACACACATCAATTTGTTAACACAAAATTTCTTATCATAAATCTCTTTCTTCCAGATGATCATCTCCTGCCTTGTAGCCTCTTCCATCATCAGTATAGCATCCTGCGCGGGGAACGAATACCTCCCCCCAAATGGGGGATATGACTACACCAGGCCAGATAAACCTTTCATAACCACCAGGGTAAGCATTTATATATGTTGTGTGGTATATCAGGCAAGCGGAGCATGCGGTTCACTTGATGTTAAGTGACTGACCGCAGCCCATGAACATCTACTACATGAAAGTGTCGTATGCCTTGCCGGATTGAGGAAATTGGGAGGGAAATAGAACAGGATAGGAGAGAAATGGGATGGGAATACAGGCTTCCGCGCCCAATTAAAACAATAAATTTATTTTACCCCACAGCCGTCAAAGATCATTCATAAAACTCAATCTGAGTCTCCTTGCAGCTTATTTTTACTCCTCTTAATTTAGGATTTGGGCCTGAAAGCCTATTTTAAAAATTCTCCTGTATAAGTTATACCAATGGATTTAGTTTGGTCAGCAATTTATTTTTTTCTTAACAAAATGCCCCATTATTACTAAATGGATGTCTCTAGTAGTTAATTGTCAAACTTTTCTCACCGTATCGGTATATATTATCCCTTCTAATACCATTGTCGTGGCAACAATGAGCGACCTTCGGGTTCAGTTTTTATTTCAGTTCAGTTCAGTTCAGTTTCTTCAGTTCAGTTTTTATTTTCATTAAAATCGGTCTAGAGGCTTACGCCAATGGGCGTTTAGTTGAGGCCTTCGGCTCTGTTAAAAACAATTTATCTATGGCCACCAGACTATTTTTTTCTTAAATACAATCTATCTATGGCCACCAAACTATTTTTTTCTTAAATACAATTTATCTATTGCCAGCAAACTATTTTTCTTAAATACAATTTATCTATGGCCAGCAAACTATTTTTTTCTTAAATACAATCTATCGACAATTTATCTATTGCCAGCAAACTATTTTTCTTAAATACAATTTATCTATGGCCAGCAAACTATTTTTTTCTTAAATACAATCTATCGATGGCCACCAAACTATTTTTTTCTTAAATACAGTTTATTTATGGCCAGCAAACTATTTTTTTTTTACAAATTGCCCCATTTTTGCTAAAAGGATGTCTCTAGTAGTTGATTGTCAAACTTTTCTCAGCGTATCGGTATATATTATCCCTTCTAATACCATTGTCGTGGCAACAATGAGTGACCTTCGGGTTCCATTCAGATGTCTTATTGTTTCAATAAAGTATTGGATGTAAATCTAGATTATTACAACGATGAGCGAACCTTGAATGCAGATTAAAAACTATCGCCGATAAAAAAACAAGTAACTGTACTTACACGAATAAAAAAACATCGGAAATGTATTTGTTTATTAAAGATACGCTTACAATAAATTCAAATAAGATTTATGATAATAAAAATTTATAGATTACAAGCTTATGTATTTATCAATTAAAGCATACACAACATTTGTCAAAAATCACAATATAATAATTATTACAAATAGTTCAAATAACAGTTCATAAATTAATTAGACTAAATATCAAGGTATAAAATAATGCAGACATTTATTGCAGAAACTATGAATCTCTATTTTCAATGTAAAAATGTTTATATTCTATCATATATATTATTAAAATTTATTTTTATTTACTTATCTAAATGGACTATTAGAGATGAATACGTTGATAATTTACATCTTATTTTACGAAAAGATAATCCTAGTTATGTAAATATTTCATTTTACGAAGATTTTTCTAGTAAAAGCTTAATATATAGTTTTTATAAAAGCGCCATCTATTGTAAATGATGCGAAGCTTCAAACTGCACTATGCACAATTATTGTGCATTGTGTAAGTTACAAGTGGATGAAAGAAATTTACAATACAATCCTATCACCAAAGAGTTCCACTTTCTCTCACGGGGGCCATCACAATCTTCTATTTTTTATCCAAAATTAAATGCTACAGACCCTAGATACTTGTAAAAGAAGGTCTCAGCTTGGCATAGCCTCTAGTTCTATGGTGGTGTGACGACTGAGAGGTTCTGGGTTCGATCCCCCATAGACACGTGAAAATTAATTGTCTTGTAAAGTATAATTACCTGTAGAAATTGCAAGTTATTCCTCCCATGACAAAAATAATAAGGCACTTTATTTCAATCGTTTTGAGAAACACTAAATTTTTCTAACTTACAATCTTTTTTTCCTTGCTAACATTAGTCAAAAATGTCACATATAATAAAAGTAATATAATATTTTATAACACAAAATAGATAGGTATAGAAGTGAAACTCCATACAAGATGCGCGTTCGAACAACGCCCTCAAAAACACCCTTCACAGACACGACTTTTCGGGTTTCATCGGACCACTTTAAACACGAAAGTTATCCGTTTGACACAAGCTATGTCTGTGTGCGTAGGTAGAGAAAGTCTTCAGAATAATACCTAAAGTAAAGAAGGAAGGCTAAAATAGCAACTTAACTCTATATATCTGCTGTATTTTTACTTATGGAGCGACTTTAAAGAGTATTGTTATTCATGGCATGTATCAGCTAATTCAAAACAGGACAGTTGTTAGGCGGCCAATGATTGTAAACTACTTTGTAAAATAAACCGCATATTTTAAAAGAGTAACTATCGAGTTTCTTGCCGGTATCTCGATAGAGGCGACTTTCCGAACCGGTGGTAACTTAAGAAATGACTATTCATAAGTACTTTGTAAAAAGTTTACATGAATAATAATATTTTCTATTCTATGGAAAAATCAAGTACATTCACAAGACAGAAAAAAAAAATATTTAACTCCACAAAATACTAGTTTGTCTTCTGTACAAATCTATTTGCTTGTAACGTGTTATACATTTTCATCAATAACTAAACGATACAAATTACAACGAAAATTAACTATAATTTTAGCATGAAATTTAATATTGTAAAGAGCAATTATCAATACACGTATCGATGTCTGTAAATTGTTTATTTTCAGGCGCCCCAGCCGAAGCCCACGCCACCCCCCAGGAA
>LQNK01001734.1:35739-61257 GCA_001586405.1 Phoebis sennae | reverse complement strand
CCACCTGGACCTACCGTTGGCCCCACCACCCCGCACCACGCGGTAAGTTACCTGTAATATCTAGAAATGATTTAATGCAAATTTTATGAGGTATAAAAATCGAGATGGCTAGGTGGTTGTATGTTTGTATGTAAGTATGAAAAACTTTGTTCGATTATAAGTTGAGTATCGGTTATCCGTTCTTAATAAAATTTAATAGACTAATAGTTTAGACAAAAGAAAATGTCGAGTTCTAAGATGAGCGGCTTTGATGTGAGGGTTACGAAAATAGAGGGGTTCAAATAGGTGAATGTTCGTTTGAGAATAGCTGGAATATGGTTTATCCGAATTTGATAAAGTTAACTTAATTTAATTGTGCATATAAAGAAATATCTTGAGGACAAAATTGACGGAAATCGGTGGGGGGTAACGAAGATAAGAGGGGTGAAATAGGTGATATGAAATATAACCGAGTGTGGTATCAAATGAAAGGCGAGCCATTGCTGCTAATGAAATGAAAATTCTAAACAATACGTTATTTTCCGAATCATTTATATCGAATTCGGTTACGGTAAGAAACAATTTTATATCGGATATCCGATAGTTTCGGTTACCGATACGGAACACTGTGGTGTGCCGTATCTATAGGGATGTGTCCCTATCTCAAACGGATGACATTCGACTCAGCCTGTTCCGATGTAGCCCGACATATGACGTCGAATAACATTATCTATGTGTGCGTCACAGAACCGCGCTTTAAGCAGTTTAACTTCTGTACCTATTATGTAAAATGATACATCCAAACAAAAACAAGACGTAGCTACGTAACATCGATCGATACAGCTGGCCCTGAACGCCTGGAATTCCCAGAATCTATAGTTCTGGAAATTTATTCCTACGTTTTATTTTGTAGCTTTTGCTTACGTCGCTCTTGTTACATTCTGGACCTATAGATCAATAAAAGGTATTAAGTAATTCAACTAATAGTCTATCTATTTAGGCAATTTCATCAAAATTTGTCCAGTTCGTAATTGACATCGAAGATGTAACATTTAAAATATCAAGCTGTATTTAGTAAATTCCAGCATCAATATCAAATCTGCTATGAAATCTCTCTTTAAAAACACTTATATCCAAATTAAACAAGTTAAGGAATAATTTTCTTTTAAAGCATTGATATCTAAATACTAAATTCATACTTAACTTTGAGGTATCATTTTAGTATTTAAAGTATTGCATAGTATCATGATAACATTTTCATCCGATAAGCCTCTTGATGGCTTGGATGATGGTAGATATAGTTAAAAAAATTTAAATAAATGTTGGTCAAAATAAAAAAAAAAAAAAAAACATTATAAAACAAATGATTGTTCAAGCCTCAAGTTGCCCAAAGACCAACTGACCACAAAGGATTGAGTGGTAAGGCATTGACCACATAGTCAATTTACATACATGAAAATACTTATAGACCGACATATTCGTTTTGTCAGCGACTACGGTCTTTTATATTTAAAAAATGTGGTTAAACCTTTATTAATATGGAAATTGGTATATTAAATTTAAAAAAATAGTGGTAAAACCTTCATTAATATAGAAATTGGTTAAATTTAGTGTTATAAAAAACCTTTTACTAACCCTATGTATGTATTGCTAGATAATTTAATGTAAATTAAATTGTAAATATTAAAAACCATATAGTGAGCTTTGTTAAGCACACGTTTGTTATCAATTAGTGTCATAAAAAAAAATCTTTTTCTAACCACATGTATGTATTGCTAAACAAATGAATGTAAATTAAATACTGAAAATCATATAGTGAGCTTCATAAGCACACGTTTGATAAACAAATCCCAGGAAATGAAAAGCCTTTATTCATTAAAATCAATGTTTATTACATTCACACAAAGATATTTTTGGCACATAGCAAATTTTAAAGTTCACAGAATCGAGTTACATTGATATCGATACACAGTTCACAGAATCGAGATAAACATCGAGTTATACAATATTCAATATTAATAACGTTTACTTACTTATATTTAAAATTTTATCAACTCGTTTTATATTTAATACATTTTCATTAAAATCATGCAATCACCGAGTTGATTTATATCGAATTTATACATTGAAATACATATACACATTTAATATAAATAAATAAATATTCTAGAACATTTGACACATAGCTTTCTAGTCCCAAACTAAGCAAAGCTTGTAATATGGACTAGACAACTGATAAACATACTTTTACACATACATTTTATACATACTATAGATAAATTAACACCCAGACAGTAGAAAATTACAAAGTTCACATCATAATTTTCTACTCGTGGGGATCGAACGGTGTGGGTTCGATCCCCACGAGGCACTGGCACAAAATATACTCATTAGTATAACCACTGCGCCATTTGAGTCATTTACTTACAATATAACATTTAAAATTTCACAAACTCGTCATAAATGTTCATCAACAGGATAAGGAATATCGATTGTACACATTTACAAGGAAATAAGTACATTTACTTGTACTACAACATTTACAATTTCATAAATTCGTCTGATATTTTTATACATTTACCTGTATGATGTAATCAGCAATTTGACTAATAATATAATTAATATGGATTTAATACATTTAAATATTAACCATTACAGTACATCACATAAAATATTATAAATTTGTCGTACAATTAAACACATTTACAGTTACTGTAACCTGTATCGTTAAAATCGTAACATTGATATTTAAATTATCACAACATCGAGTTAAGAAAAACGTACATGTCTAAATCTTATACTAGATAAACATTTAATACAATTAATACAACCAGAGTTTATGAGAAATACCAAATTTCAGTTTGTATATTTAGAATATTAATTCGGAATACAAAATAAAGATGTAGAGATAAATTCTTTAAAAATATTAGATGTGTAGGGCATAAAAGAGGCCGTATGAACTACCCTAGCACCAGAAGAGACGCAAATGCGTTGCTTCAAGATTCATCACAATAAAAATTAAATGTTTAACACCCCTGTACAGGTATTATAATAAAGCCCGACATGGTAAAGCTTTGTTTTAAAGATCTTAATTGACCTTTATATGTATTAACATCTTACACAACAGCAACAATTATTTTATAGCTATAATTATTTTCTAACACTAAGAAAACAGACTAGATGTTGCAAACAAATAAATTATGAAAATACATCATCTCAGATATATCGTTATCAAAATAAAAGCTATAAAAACATAACGATAGATAAATAATACTCTTAAAATAGTCCAAAATTTAGTCTACAATTTTAAATTTGGATTGGAAAGTTTGTAAATTGTTTAAAAAAGTTATTTAGGCTCTGTTTTATAATGATTTCTCATGTGTGTCAGCAAATGATCGGATCGTGAAAACATTCTGCAACATAAACCGCAGGTAAATGGTCTGGATCCCGTGTGCTTGCGGTAGTGCCTCTCCATTTCATCTTTCCGCACAAATCGCCACTTACAATCTTTCCATTTACACTTAAATGGCTTTTCTCCGGCGTGAACCCTCTTGTGTGCCACTAAATGGGAATGTCTCGTGTATATTCGGCTACAAAGATCACAGGGATACCTGGTAGGGATCTTCTGATATTCGCCCGGATCTGGGACGAAAACTGTTTCCTTTGGACACCTTTTAATAACAGTTTCACGCGTTTGCTGTGCTTGATCAAGGACCGTCGTTGGTATGGGATCGTCTAGTACATTTGGTTGTATAGTTTCTATAGCGAAGTCAGTTTGAATTTCTTTGTCTATTTGATTTGGTGAACCAGGGTTCTCATTGGGCTGTACTATTACACTAGGTGTGACGGAATTATCCACAATAACAGTCAGTTCCATATCTTTTGTAGTTAGCTTCTTTTTCAGAGTGTTTATATTGTGTGGCCTGCCACAATGCTTGATTGCAAACCATTTCGGTTTCTGGAATTGTTGTAGAGTTTTACTCCATTTTATTCTTTTCCTCACAGTGTCACTAGGTTTCTCAATTTCATCGCTTGTGATGTTCGCTCGTTCAATTGCCTGGGCAATAATATCTTTAGGTTTTTTGAGCTTTTTTTTTAACCTATCAATCACCAATTTTCTCATTTCAGCTAATCCAATTGTCATATCGTGATTTTGCTCCTCATCCTCCGCATCCTCTACTATAGTATTTGGAGAACGTTGCATCCCTCCACCGATTAATTCATTGGCTTCCTCAATCCCCCGTATAAAAACTTGGCTGATATCTTCCATACTGGAATCATTTGGATACAACTTCTCTACATCCATGTCACTCTTCTTTATTTCCTCCATATAATATCTTGCCATATAATCATCGATGAAATCTTCTGGTTGGATATTATCAAAATTAGGCTCAGTGGATTCAAAAAAATCGATCATATCACTTGCTTTATTTTTCCCAACATCTATAATATTCTGATCAATTTCTTCAACAAAGAATTGTCGAATATCATCATCAGTAAATTCGTTTACTTGGTTCTCAACCGGTTTATCATTTAACTGCTCACTTTCCTCACTAAAGAATTGTGTTACACTCTCTGTGATCACATTATTAGGCTGTATCTCCTCATTATCGCTTTCAATAGGCTGTTCAATGACTTCCATATTAAATTGACTAATTTCGTCATTAAATAAATTATTTGATTGATTCTTCTCATCAGATAAATCATTATTTTGTTCCTCAACAACCAATTTATCCATTTCCTGGATCTTTTCTAAGATAATATCATTGGAGGTTTTGATATCATCAATAATGATATCGTCTGACTCTTCAACGCCTTCAATGATAATGTTACATGATTCTATTTCGTCAACATCTTTATCATTTATCATTTCAATTTCCTCTTCAAATTCAGCTTCTACTTTCTCAAAAATAATATAATTTTCATTATCTATTTCACTATCACCAACTTTATCATTTGATGGCTGGATTTGTTCACATTGATTTTCAAGAATTAAACAATTCGACTGGTCAATCCCCTCTAATATCACATTATTTGATAGATCTATCTCCACTATATTATTTGTGTCAAACTCTCCAATAATAACACTATTTGGTAAATCAACCTCTTGATTTATATCTCCTTCGTCTATCTTCTCTAATATAATCTTGTCAGTTTTTTCGATATCTTCCAGAATATTATTATTTAAAACAATATCTCCATATATTATTTTATTTGTTTGATCTGTCACTTCTAAAAGCGCATTATCTAGATCCTCTATATCTACATCATTGGAATCTATATATCCAATAATTTGCACCGGCTCGATTGAATAGTTTGTTTGGACATCCCTATCAGGTAAATAATCATTTACAGGTATCGATGTTTCGGCGGGAATTTCAGGGTTGCAACTCGGCAAATACTTTTGCATTTCGTAGCACGTTTGCTCGTAGTAATCTTTGAGAGTGGTTGGTTGGTAGTAGCCGGTCTCGGCGACGTCTTTGAGTTCGCGGAAGAGGTTTTCGTTCGGGAGGGCGTCCATAGCGCCTGCATTGTCCGACGGCGGGAGCGTCATGCCGGCGCGCGCGTGCGTGCAACACTGAATGATAGCCGGGGATGTTTTTCACTGCACGGATTTAATGCAATCGAATTTTAAATGAGTTTACGTTCGAGATAAGTTTGTTAGAGGAATTTTCTGCGTAGCTCGGATTTTTAGAGGATAATTAGATGTTTAAATGCATTACTTTTAATGCTGTTTATGAATCTTGTTATTCCAAATATATACAAAGTTTCCTTTGCAACAGAATATTATCAGAATTAGGCTTATAAATGTATATTACGATATTCAGGTGTTATTCTTTATATTTAAGAAAAAGATGAGTGTAAAATTATAGATTAAAGCATACTAGTTATTTTATCTGTATTTAAAGTGTTTGTAACATATAGACCAGGGGTCACTATCACTAACTATTTATATTATGGTCCGTTTACAAAAAACCTGAGGTCAGGAATGTAAAAGCTAACTGAAGTATTTAAATATGTATTTATACAATTTCAATGATTAACGCGGAATAAACAAATTATTTACTAGAGTTATATGTGTAAAATATTTTGAATTCTTAACACACCCGTCTAAAATAGGCTTGTGGTTCAGATCCGAACCATGGACCGCCATATAGATATTAAAGAGTCAAGGATAACAGAATAGATTATGATTTCCGCCCATGTGCAATACCTAGGTAGCCTAATCCTATCTAGCGTAGGGTGGGAAATAATATTAGCCATAGGGTGGAAATGCCAAGGGGTGAGATTTGGGGGAAAATGTATGCACTCTCCGGCTTCAAATGTGTATTAATTTATGTTTAACTAGCTGATCCGCGCTTTGCTCCATAATGTTATATATACAGCCTTTAAAACAGTCTATGTTACTCGTGGATGTAGCTTTCGAATGGTGAAAGAATTTTTAGAAACGGTTAAGTAGTTTTTGAGCCTATTCATTACAAACAAACAAAGTATTCCTCTTTATATTATGTAGATGAGTATATTTTGCAAAATAGAGGAAGAAGGAGGAAAAGGGAAGGAATCATTGTCTCCGCCCAACCTACCCCCCCCCTTCCCCTCTGAGTAGACCCATGGATATAAGGAAAAAATAAAACGAACTTATTTATATTATAATTGCTGTATTTATTTAAGAATCATCGATATAATGGTCAGGGCTCTTTCTTGGCTTCGGTGGGTAATACTTCTTCCTTGTTGTCTCTAAAATGGATAACAATTTTAATCAATCTTGTAATAATAAATTTATTTAAATAATGCACACATATAATGCACAATTATATAGTACTGGCTGTGCCCCGCGGTTTCCCTTGCGACTGTAACTTCTGATCTCATGGGAATTTCGGGATTAGAAGTAGCCTTTACTTATTCTGACTCCTTACCTATATGAATACCAAGTTTCAATTACAATCGGTTCAGTAAAGTTTGCGTGAAAGAGAAACAAACACATATACAAAAAAATCAGCACTATCACACATAAAAAAAAAGCTTTCGTATTTATAATATCAGCCGTAAATAAGAGAACAATTTACCTAAGGAAGGTCGTTTTGTTAACACTTTGTTACTACCTTCTGCAACAAAATTTTGTATTAGAAACATGTATCTACTACAGTTATTCAATTTTATTAAATATGTGTAAATGGCAATGTTGTTGCCTGCTACAGTAGTAGATGTAAGTAACTAACACAAACATTATTAAAATATAGAAAACAATATGATACGATAAACTCTGTACATAATGCGAAGCAAAAATAATGATTTTTAAAAGTGATTGTTCATGTGTCGCATTAAACGATATTATTTTTAGAAAGAACACATTTAAAATGCAATATATTACAATACATAACGACGATATTATATATTTAAAATTTATCTTATAACTAATACAGTATTGTAAGATAAGGTTACCGTCACGCTGTGTGGCTAATTCTTGAGAATTACCATTAACTTCATCTGCAAACAATTACAATTTACAATCAATACATAACAGATAGATACATCGTGTATAAAATAAGACACTACCTTTAATATTATTTTATTTTATCTGTCAAATAATGGCGAACATATCTGATTCAATACATGGTAATAAATAACACTAATTTTATATACTAGCTGATCCGCGCGGCTTCGCTCCCGTAGCATAATATTATATGTTACTTGTGGTTTATGTAGCTTTCGAATGGTGAAAGAATTTTTAAAATCGGTCCAGTAGTTTTTGAGCCTTTTCATTACAACCAAACAAACAAAGTCTTCCTCTTTATAATATTAGTGTAGACTAGCTTTCCGCCACTCGCGTGGACTACAAATTTCTGTATTTTGTAGAGGCGCGAAACAAAAGTTTAATTTCTTGAAGTTTTTGAAAAATATTCAATATACAGAATTGGTTTGGTTACTGTTTTAGTATATGTAAAGATAATATAGTCTCTAGTGATTGGTCGCTGATCTTCATTCGGTAAAAACGACTTTCGACAAAACAAATTAATCTCTTACGTGTACTCCCATGTGATTCTTCACCGACATTTTTCTTATTAGTGTAATCTGAAAAAGACTTGCAAATATAAATATAATTCAAAAGCATCCAGATATCAGCATCATAAAGAATGTCATACACTGATACTTATGTCCCCTCTACACATCAGCAAACGTATACGCAGAGGTCATCTGAAGATGTCGTCCGTGGACGTGAATACGGGGTAATATGTCTATCCGTAGACAGCCGTAGTAGATAATTTACATCTGCCGATCCATCCACCATCCATCGACAGATGACGTCCGCGTATAGCCGTATACGTCTGCTGATGTGTAGAGGAGGCTTTAGGTATTTTCTATACAAATAATTAATCCAATGCAAGCATACGATATGTAGACGCTTTGAAGTTGACATAAATTGGTATATAATAGAACAAACTCTCAATTTCAAATTAGGTTAACAAAAACTAAAGATTTTAATACTTTATTGTGATCATAATTAAATTAATAATGTACCTTCTTTTGTATCTAAAATAAATAATTTCGTTGTTTATCAAAAATATTGTACCTTCTTTTGTATCTAAAATAAATAATTTCGTTGTTTATCAAGATATTAATACTGTACATGTTTTATATTTTTATTTTTTTACCTGGAATGTAATTGCGGTCCACTGCAAAAAAGTCATTATCAGTACCAATTGATAAAAATCCTAAGCTGTTTTAAAGAAGCTTTTTAAATCAAAATTCAAAATCACTTATTGAGTTATATTATTTTGCCGTTTTTTATGTAACAGCAGGCAAGTGGCATGCGGTTCACCTGATGTTAAGTGACTGACCGCAGCCCATGAACATCTACAACATCAAAGTGTCCCAGATGCTTTGCGGGTTGAAGGAAGAGGAAGGGATAAGGAGATGGGAAATTTGGATAGCAGTAGAACAGGATGGAAGTGGAATGGGGTAGGAATACAGGCAATTTTTAGTGACTGAGTACCAAACATACATTTAATAGCTTGATCCGTAGTACATCTCGTTGATACAAGCATCAAACTCGATTTTTTCTTTGCCAATTTCATTTTAGTCGGTTTCTTTTCTTTGTTGCGAACTGGAACAATAAGAGAATTTTATTTTTGTAATGAGTTAAACAAAAAATATTTTCCCTTATTTATTTCATTTAAATAGGTGATAAGATCGTTACCACCCAAGGAATCAAACCCAGGACCTCTCGACTGTCACGTCACTACTGTTAGAATTGTCTAACGAATCTAATAATACCTAGTGCCGTTTGGGGTGTAAGGCGTACCAAAGAAACGAACATACAAAAATACATACATACATAAATAAGTTTTATCTATTTAATTAATGTTGAATAAAAAAAATCTACTCTATTCTAATTAATAACATACAATATACATAATTGTTTTAACTTCTTAGATGCCATTAAATATATATACATGTTTGCAGTGACATGCACGCACCCTGTAATTTACAATTATACTACGTAGTACATAATGCAGCACATACGCACAAAAACATTATACTTACGTCGCAGTCGGGTAAATAAAAAAGTTATAAAGGTCCCACAAATAATGTATTGTCATAATTTTTAGAAAATAATAAAAAACACATACGTGATTTCTCCCCCCCTGCAATACGCACTCAGTAAATTTGATCGAAATCTAAATATATATAATACAAAGATGACTGACGTAATGATCAACGCACAGCCCAAATCACTGAATCGATTGAACTAAAATTTGGCATGCAGATAGATGTTACGTAGGCATCCGCTAAGAAAGGTTTTCGATCAATTCATCTCCCCGAGGAAAATAGGGGTAAACTTTGTATAAATCTTAGGTTTTCTTGGAGCTACTAAAAGTAAAGCCGAAAAAAAACTATACCTAATTAATAATCATACTTCTCAAGTCTCAACGCGAGCGAAGCCGTAGGCAAAAGCTAGTAGATTCAAATATAGTTACAATTTGAATCCTACAATTTTTTGCAAATAATTAATAAACGTACAATGCTTTCTTATTTCCCTGACATTCCACTCACCGTTTTCAAAACCTGAAAATAATAACAAAACATTATGGCCCAATATCATATTTAATGAACATAAACTGAAAATTATTATACTTACTTGTCAATCTTTCGCCGTATTCTAAAAAAAACAAACCACTTTACTTTTATACTATCTATGCAAAACAATAATTTTACAACATACTTATATATTAAACTTAAATATATATGTATATTACTTTAATATATAAGTAATACATATATTATACTTACCCATATTCAGCTTTTTCACTCTGTTATCTATGAACAGATTAAAAATATATCAATACACATCTTAATAAAATAAAATTAAGCTTAAATTGCTTCCACAAAGTTGTTTTCCGTCAAACAAGCAATAGTAAGATTAAGATATTAAAAGGGAAAATTACCATATTCAGGATCTGCGAATGAAAGACATACTAAGTTAATAATTTCAAATAAAGATTTAATTCTTATTGATAGTATACTCGTAGTATAAGTACAAGTATATTTTATAACGTTTTTTTTCGTGTCAAAAGATTTACTTACCTAGATACGTTATAATAAATTGAGGAAGCGTTACTATGACCTGAAAGTAAACATACATAATTTATTCGTAAAAGTTATATTAAAGTGACAAATGACAAGCTATGAAAAAAAATCCCTGATATTCTCTAGTACTTTTACATTGTTATCAGATTTTATTTTAAAATTCTGTTTTATAGTTTTGTGGACAAAGCAGTAGACTGCATTAAATTATTTTACACGCATTTTTTATTATTGTGAATATTAAATGACAATTAAAAATTGTCCATGTGCTCTCAATTACAAAAAAATTGGTCGCTCAAGGCAAAAAAGTAGCTTTCCCGCGGCTGAATCTTTGATCATAATGTTTTTATTAATTACTTGGCGACTTTACAAAAAGTTTCACCAATAAATAATTTAGAAATTAATACGGCAAGCAAAAATACATTAATTCCAATTCTTACATTTTATTAGGTATTCAATTTGCAAAAACTGACAAGACTAATTGGCAATAAAAACCGACTTCCGTTTTTAGAATGTCTCTATAGTCTATAGATACCAATAAAACATTCTTGCTATTAAAAATTACTTACTTACAATCAAACATAAAAATTGGACAGTCATTTTAAACAACAGTTATTTATTTCTGAAATAAAAAAGATTGTTTCGCGAATTGTGCAACAGCAGATAAAGTTATATTTCTCTATAACATTGAATTTTATTGAACTGCGATGTAATAAGAGTGTATTTTATTTAAGTTTTAGATTCGATAAGTTAAACATTGTATTCAAATTTACCTTTAAAATTGCGCCTAGGAACAAGATTTTCTCATTATAGTCGAGTTGTTAAATTCAACTGTAATTTACTTATATTACCTATATTTCAAAAATTATTAAATACGTTATAACGTTATTTTTTTTGTTTTTTAGTCTTACATACAATACTTTCTTTAGCACCACACATAAAACAATAAACATTCAATTTTAAATTGATATAAATTTTAAATTGTATAGTATAAAACAATACTATACGCAGACTATATAGGCGACTTTATCGTTATAGAGCGAATTCTTCCAGGCAACCTTTCGGCCAAATTTTGATCATAATTCATAATGCTACTTTTATTTTAAGTGAGAAACTTTGGATGTTTGACTATTTATGTATCAATCACACTGCAATTACTAAAGGTGATACCGACAAAAGGCTATCAGCTGATTTAGGTTATACAATACCTTTAATTGACCACGAAGTTAATGCAAATAATTAATACTAGCCGCGCCCTGCGGTTTCACCCGCGTAACATCTTATCCCGTGACAACACCGAGATTGAAAGTTGTTAAGTAGTCTATATGTTATTTTGAAACCTTACCAGTATGTATACCAAGTTTTATTGGAATCGGTTCAGTAGTTTTTGCGTGAAAGATTAACAAACATACTAACATCCGCACACACTTTCGCATTTATAATATTAGTAGGATATCTTAATTTGTACTCAGTAAATATAAGTTTAGTATAAGCTGTGTATATTCGCAGATTATCAATATTTATAAATATTCAATTATATAGTATAATTTATATTATAGGTTCGTCGTGATCTGTCAATTCTGATTGTGTAGTGTAGAGGTTACAAGTCAATCTGTCATTGAATCTTTGTTATTAATTTTAAAAAGTTGACCAATAAATATTAAAATCACTATTTTATGTTTGGGTTCACTTTTTTCTTCTATAAAAACGCAAATAAGAGATTATGCAGAATTCGATATGTTTCGGTTTGGATGGAAGATATTGTCGGTATTTGTTTAATTTTGTAATAGAAATTTATGATGTAATAATAAAAACTTAACTTAAAGCAATAGTTTGAAATATATTTTTTAATTCATTATTATCACCGTTCCTCCAAAATAAATAAAAAATAAAACATAGGACTTAATGAAAATATACACATTAAAAATTGCATTTATTTTTTGATAACTTTCTCTATAAACTTAGTTCGCATGTATAATTTATTACTGTCGATCTCATTATTATGTTTTATCGTCACATTGTGTATTATTGTGAAATAAATAAATAACTTAGTCTTGTCTTGTAAAATCAACAAAATCTTAACACAAATTAATAATTTGTGTTTTTTTTGTATATAAACGGATGAAAACGAATGAATGACATACAATAAAGTCATTCATTCATTCGTTCGTTTTCATCCGTAGGAAGGAACTGGCTTCCATATCACAGGCTGCGCCTAGCTTGGAAGCCAGGGGCACATTAGTTTAATGGTACACAAATTGGTTAATTTTTTTTAAAACTTTTTTTTTGACTGCTCGGTTGGCGCAGTGGATACGTCAGTGTCTATTGCGCCGGAGGGTGCGGGTTCGATTGCCACGGGTAGAAATTATGATGTGATGAACATTGTAATTTTCTACTGTCTGGGTGTTAATATCTATAGTATGTATGTATTTACAAAAAAAAGTATGTTTAAGTACGTCTATTAGTTATCTAGTTTCCATAGTACACGCATTGCTGTTTGGGACTAGATGGCGTTGTGTAAAAATGTCCGAGAATATTATTATTATTATTTATTCATTCATTCATTCAATTCCAGGACCATGATCACCACGATCACCACGATCACCACCACCACGAGCCCGGCATGCCCTTCGACTTCGCGTACGCGGTCAACGAAGACGGCAATGACTACAGCCATAACGCTATCTCTGATGGTGACATCACTAGGGGAGAATACCGCGTGGCACTGCCTGATGGACGCACGCAGATTGTCAAGTACACCGCCGATTGGAAGAACGGATTCAATGCTGAGGTTTGAAATTGGAATATTTTGAAATTTTTGTTTTTTTTATGTCAAAGCAGGCAAGCGGAGGTTCTCACCTAATGTAAAGTGGACAACTGCAGCCCATGAATATCTACATCAGCAAAGTGTCGCAGATCAAGGAAGTTGGGAGTGGAGTAGAACAGGATGAGAGAGGAATATGATACAGGCCTACGGGGCTCACCGTACAAAACACAGTGCAATACTGCTTCACACCGAACTTCTGTTGGGGGGGTGGTAATTCGACTGGTACGAGCTAGGCCCAATCGTGCAATGCTCGGCTGCCACTCTTTCATGACTAAAGATGTTATGCAGCTGAATTACGCTCTGTCGCTTCTTACGACACACACAAGTAGAAATAAGGTAGCGACAAACATATTCTAACCCGTCGTCACACGTTTAAATAATTCGGCCAAATTAAATAGGATACGATAGCCTGATAGCCATCACTACATAGTATAAAACAAAGTCGCTTTTTCTGTCATGTGTCATGTTGTATGTCCCTATGAACGCTCAAATCTTTAAAACTACGCAACGGATTTTGATGCGGTTTTTTTTAATAGATAGAGTAACTCATGAGGAAGGTTTTTATCAGCATTGCACCCGTGCGAAGCCGGGGCGGGTCGCTAGTACTATATAACATAATACTGCTCGCATTAAAATCCGAATTTAGTGCATACTTTTTTCTTTTTGTAACTAGCGTAATACGCCATTTCTGATGGTGACATCACCCGGGGAGAAGATCGGGTGGGGACGCACTGCCTGATGGACGCACGCAGATCATCAATAATTTTTATTGTATTCTATATTGTTATTGTGTGATGTTAGTACATTTTAAAACATTATATTTCAGGTATCATATGAAGGACAAGCGAGCTACCCCGACCAACCCGCTGGCTTCCTCAATGGCAACACTCAAGCTTACGCGCCAGCAAACCGAGGCGGCGGTTACCAGTACTAAATAATATCCACCAATCAAATGTGATACTTTAAATAAACATGCTGTATAAAGATAAAAAAATAATTTACAAAGTTTCATTGTTAAGCAGAAAACTGAAAAAAAAATGTGTTTAATAAATTAACGCCTTCGAAATGTATTGTTCATTTGACAGCGCGGGAAAAATGGCGGGAAATCATTCCCCCGTATTGTCTCTTTCAATGTTAAAAGTTTTTATTCAAACAACGATCTTTTTTAAGCTATAAGTTTAAAAGTGAAAGTACAAACAGCATCTATATATTTCAAATATATTGATCATTTTATAGCTAGAGTTAATTCTAGCTAATAAAATATCAATGTAATATGGAAAAAATAATATTGTCATTATGTAATGCTTATTTAATTGTTGTATGAATTTGATGAACGATTTTTCATTACTCTAAGTTACCAAACGAGTAGTTTTTAGCTACTAATTAAAAATAGTTTAAGATAAAATTAATATAAAAGAAAGAATACTCCCATCTCAATTAAATTTACCATCCAAGATTCACGTTTTATCAATTAAAAGGCCTAAAAATCATCAATCTTCTTAATATTTAAAGTAGTTCATGTATACAATCCAATAAATTGAATTAAATTGGATGTTAAATTTAATTTTTTACGAAAAGATAAAAATGTAACTAGAAAACCTAGTCGCAGATTTTTCTTATTATATTATATATCATGTATATTGTTTTAAAAAATAACTAAATGGAATCAGTGCATAAAGTTACCTATATCATAATCAAAACTATTATATTTTTACAGCTTATTTGACCAAATGAACCATTACAAATCTGGATTTTTATTTAATTTTAATTAAGGTGATAGAAATAATTGTAAAATACTCAACATCACTGCCTTGTATAATGTATGTGTATCCATATTTTATTGTACACCTATTTAATGTACTTATTTTTGTGTAAGTTTGCAAATAAAGTATTTTTATATAAAATTGATCTTTTCTTCATCCCCACTAATATAAATATAACTGCATATATTATTATGTTGTATTAATATCTCCAAATTACTGACGAAATTTTAATGAATTTTAGCACACTAAAAGACTTTGCCAACTACCACACAAAAATATCATAAACGATATAACCCATAGGTATCTAATAAATATAAAAATTCAATAAAAAATGCATAAAATATATTTATTGGGGAGATAACAATATAATTAGGTCCATAAAACCTTACAAATTTTTTTTTATACATATTTTATCACAGATTTCCATTAGTTTCAATAGACCCTATAGGTTCTTCTTGCTTGTGAACTAATTTTAAATGCCTTCTCATATCTTTTTTAAACACAAATCTCTTACCACAGACAATACAAAATTCTTTCTTCTCGCCATGTTTCTGTTTCATATGATTATTAACTCTACTTAAATTAACAAATCTATGGTTACAAACATAACATTCATAAGTTTTGTCGTTGGAATGTAATTTTAAATGATCTTTCAAACTTTTACTGTGATAAAAGCTATCTCCACATATTTCACAAATAGTATCTATTGTGTGTTCGTGAGTTTTAATATGCTCAGATAAGGCACTTTTGGTGTAAAAACTTTTGCTACAGTTGCAACACTGGTGTGGCCGTTTTCGAAAATGATTTTTATTCTTATGTCCCTCTAAAGTTGTTTTGCATTTTGTGCTATAATTACAAAGATCACAAGTATAGGACTTCCTATGCCGTCTCTTATGTTGTCGTAAATGAGTTTTTAATTGCTTTTTGGCCAAAGATTGGAAGCATATGGGACAATTTTCACATTCATCTTTTTCTACTTCATTATCTATACAATCTTCATAAATATTATCATTAACAATATCTACTTCTTTTTTATTTTCTACACTTGATTCAGCAAATTCAGTCTCTATAAAAAGCTTATGTTTAGAAATAGCATCTATTTTTATTTTACTATTTACTTTATCAACGAGAAGGCTGAGGTATTTTTCAATACATTCTTTTATTCTTAATTTAATATAAGTATTAAGAAGCTCTTCAGAACAAAGGCTGCATGCTTGGGAGAGAATTATTTCCTGAAATGAAAACTTTAAATTAACTTAATAATTTTGATAAAAAAAATACTTACTAGTTTACTTTTTTGCATAATTTTTGTTCCTATAAGTTAAAAAAGAATATTATTATTTATTGCATAAAATTAATAACGAATATTAAATTAAGTAGTTTATTAACCACTTTTCAAAAGATTTATACTTACTCGTGTAGGAAAAACGAATTCGGTTAAAGATTTTAAACTTAATGAGGTAGTAAACCATTTACTGTCAATGTTTATATTATCATAAATATCTTTTAATTCATCAAATTGTTTGTAACACATAAAACAAGTTGATTTCCATATTTTTCCATCAATAAGTAAATTAATTATTTTTTTTAATTCTGGCATTATACTTGTATTAGATGTTTAATTCATGAAACTCGGTTGAAGTCGGTAATCGGTATTATAAATTTAAATTATGAACTATTATAAAAACAATAACAATTTAAAGTGTCAACTATCAAAAGAGGAACAACGGTACAAATGACAATTGAATTATTGCCAGTTTATTTTTATTTTTCTTTAAAAACTTCAAGATTCAAAACGTAAAATGTAAAATGTCGTTTAGTTTTATAAATCCGTCGCTATGATAAAATCAACAGTTTCATTACTATGTGCATATGCTCATGCTCAACCCTCATGAGATTTGAGAAGGAGGACATATATAAGAATTAACAAACATTTCTCTATTTAAAACAAAAAAGAAAACATCATGTTAATGCCGCCTCTTCATATCATCAGATGTATCTGCGGACGTCATCTGCGGATGCATCCGCCGATGTGAAGACGGGGTAATCTGACTATCCGTAGTAGGTATTTTACGTCCGCCGATGCATCCGCCATCAATCCGGCTCTTGTCGGTTTTTTAGCACAGATCAAAGGATTTCATTACCCAGAAAGATGTGTCTATCCACAGATAGATGCATCAGTGTAATTTAAATAGCCAATTTATTCGTTAATACAATCTTACATTATAAGTATCGTTTTTATTGTTCAAACCATTGATATAGAATCGACTATAAGTATCAATGGTTTTAATATTTTACATTTGAATCTTTAATAATTCTTTCTTGATAAAAATGGCTAACATGAGTACTGAGGAAACATTTAAATTTATAATCATTTATTTTTTCAATTAAATAACTATTTTCAACTATTCTATTGATATGTACATTCAAAAAGTACTACGTATTTATGTAATTTGCTAGATCGGTTACGGAATACGGTCTCAATGTTCATTATTAATCCCATTCCATTTTTACAAGACGTCCATTTTTAAATTTTCGCATGACCGACGTCTTTCAAGAACGAGAAACGACTGATGCTTTGACAGATATGTGGACACTTCGAGCGAATCCATCCGCCGATACGTCTGGCGATATCGGCAAATGCATCTCTTGATATGTAGAGGCGACATAAGAAACATGCTTACGAAAATTCGCTTGTCATACCTGGGAATCGAACCATTTTTTTTTTTTTTTTTACGAGGGGAAATGCCTTCGCATACCCGGCCGTCTGGGGAAACGACCGGGTTATGTCGGAGTTGCACCGACTAAAACCCCTCGATGTTCCTTCACACACCTTGTGGGGGGCTCACGGGCACGCCGTAGCATTCTTCCGCGAGCCTGGGAATCGAACCAACCACAACCTTTTAAAATGATAAGTTATTTAAGTACGAAATTGATAATTCAAACGAAACGGGTACCTTGAAGTAAATTACCTCGTACATGAAAATTCTAGGAATATTTAAAAAAAAATCTTTGAATGTCAATTTCATTCCTATCAAAACTAACAGAATTTAAAAAAAGAGTAGGTAGTAGATACCTCGGTACTTTACCTTCAGGTGGGAACACAAAATTTTGCCTTGTAGATACTTTCCATTTATGTAGCTTGCAGAATATATTTTTAATTAAATTGTAGACCCTACAAATATTATATCTAACGCTTTTTAATAACAACTTGACAAGTGCATAACCCAGAAAATAATATATTCTGGTATAACACCAGACTATGTGGGTGAATACCTGGGTGTTCATGGGTAGACCTGGTTCAGATTAGGTGGCGTTGTGTTCAAATTTACAATGATTAAAAATTAAGATTTTGCTCTGCTGCCATTCTGTGACTAATCATAAATAACTTGAAAAAAATATGGGCATCAAGAGTGTTATAATTAATTTTCATAATATATGGAATGAGGTATGAAAATAAAACTAATTAGTATTACAAATAATTTTATTACTATACTTGTTGCGCGAAGCACACAACTAAATTTCTAAAAATCTATATAATTTTAACATAAAAAATAAAAATAATCTATCAAAATTAGGCCTATTTTGGAGCTTGAAATATTTTGTTGCGTAATCTATTAACCGATATAAACAAACTTAAACCCTAACAGAAATTGTAAACATTTTTTTCAATTGTCCAAATGTGAATCTGTGTTGAGAAAATTGGTTTCATAAAAAGTCGTCATAACTTCATCATATTCTAGATAGAATTCTTATAGTTTTTATATGAATTTATTATATTAAGATAGCACTTTATTTCACAAACAATCGGAACAAAATCTGCAATATTTTCAAATTTTAATTCTATATAGAAAAAATTATTTACTTCATAGTAAATTTTAATATAGGTAAATAATCAGCATGTCTTGTGGTTATGAAAGTAATTAAATTTGCAAGTTAATTAATATGATGTTACCATACAAATGGATGCATTTGACATTTAATTTTTAATATCAATTAAACATTCTTTATAAGAATGTAGCAATTTAATCATAAATATAAAAATATTTAGATACCCAATATTACTATAATATTACACATTTAGACATAAAAACACTCTTTTCGAACACAAAATCAATAAGGCTTTATCCAAGATTTTTAAAACACTTTCTTCATTATATTTTTAAAACAGCCATAAGACTTATTTATTTATTGCACATTATTACATATATGTTTAAGAATATGAAAGTGCTTTTATATGTGATGCTTTTAATAAAAAGTTTGTATTTCGAAAGTGTATATAGTAACATTATTTTCTTAAATACCTTCCGCATAGATAATATTTGGATACTAATGCATTTCAAATATATATTTTTCTAATCAAAGAGACCTTTAAATCATCAAACTAGTCTTTTATTGAATAAATCTTACAAAAAATAATTCAAAGTTGCTTCTTGCAAATATTATAAATTTACCTATACATTATAATCAGACATTTTACAAATTAACTTTGGATATTACTAGCTACTGCTACATACAACTGTGTGCTACTTTAATATGATTTTTTAAATCAGTGTTACTATCTACTACAGTCCTACACAATCTACAGCAAAATCTACCCCCATGGTACATTTTCATGTGACGTTTCATACTCGACTCTGAGTAAAATGATTTTGAACAAACCGGACAGTAATGAGGTTTTATATTAATATGTTTTCGCAAATGGACCACTATATTCTTCCTGCATTTAAACACCTTGCCACAGAAACTACATTCTTCCCTCGTGAACATACTGTGTAATTTTTTGTGACAATTTAAATTATACTCTGTATAAAATTGTTTGTCACACATATCGCAACAGTAAGGCTTCATTAATAAATGAACCTTATTTACATGCAGCGAAAGTTCGTTTTCATTTAAACACGCTTTCTCGCAGAAGCTACAAGTTAATACATCATCGTGGCTTTCAGTAGTTAATTTCATTACATGTCTTAGCATATGTCTATCATGATGTATTTGAGATTTAAAATATTTATCACACAACTGACACTGCATATTAATATGTCGTTTGATATGCTTTTTAAACTTTTGTATATCTGTGTAATTACGACCGCAGTCACTACAAGCATAAAACGTTTCCGCTTTCAATAAATGCACCATTTTCACATGTTCGTATAGATAAAACTTTGATTTGAAATTCTTTGCGCAAACTTTACACTTAACCATCCTTTGTGAATGTTTGTGAACATGTTTTTTAAGGAAATATTCAGATATGAAGAGTTTATGGCAGATAGGGCAGGTGAAAAGACACGGTTTACTTTTCTTCCGTTTCTTGAATGTTAGGAATTCACTGCAGACATCATCTAAGTATTCACAATCGACATAATATTGATAACCGTTGACTACATTTTTCTTAGCATATGTTTTTGTGGCCTTTTTAGCTGGATTATCGTATTCTGAACCATCAATTGACGTAACTTCACTCTGATCTGATTCAGAATCGAGTTTATCCTTAACAGATTCGCTTTTTACTGACTCACTATCTGATACTGAAACTCTAAATTCATCTTCTAAAACATCAATTTCCATGTCTTCTTTCATTAATTCCGTGTAATCAACTTCGAATTTTGGTAATATTGCATCCTGTGCTATTTCAATAATAACATTTTTGTCCCCTTCTATATTTTCTAAGTCAGTTAACATTAAACCTATGCATGTGTTCAATCTATTTCTAATATTCTTAACCGTTAACATAAATATGTATGTAGTCATTAATTTATTTAGACAATGATTGCAAATTTTTGTTCCTGTGTAGTAAGCTAAGGTGATCTGCAACAAAAAAATAAAGTTTAAATAAAAATTAAAAAGCATTTCTTGAGTTTTTTTTATTTTTGAAAAAATATACCTTATGGTATGTGTATGGTATCTATTACTCATAAAACATTTTAAGCATCCATCCATCTTTCAATTTTAAATGTTTTTCGTAGTTATTGAAATGAACAAATGAATAAGTTAGTAGTAATTAGTATGACCTATATTTGTACGACTTTTAAATTAACTAAATATTTTCTTCTGACTGATTGTGTATACCATGAGGATAGTATGTTTAAAACTAAACTTATTTCATATATTTTCAATTATATATCCTATTATTAATTTAAATCTTATTTTAGTTGAAGTTATGAACTGAAAAGATGTCACTTTAAATAATAAAATAAATTATTATTCTAAAATACTAAATATTACAATAATCCTAAGCTATATTTATTTGCGAAAAGCCATTCTCCGTATAGGCTTTTTACGTTTAACATCACACCCTACTCCAATATTAAACAATAAAGAACCAGTTGGAATATTCTTTATAATATCTTTATCTTCCATAGTTTCACATAGGTTAGTATCTTGATGTATTGCTCTTTCTATTGGTATATTTTCCAACCCAATATTTTCATTGCTTTCTTCAACATCCATCAATTCTTCTGTTATTAAATTGCTTGGTTCTATATTTTCGACCTCCATTAAAGAATCATCAATAATTGTATTCATTTGTGTACTTATTTGAGTTTCAAGCATTTTTATTTGAGTATCTTTCTCAGTAAAATCTTCCGTAACTTTGTCTTCACTTAATTGAGTAAGTGTTGTAAGAAAACTTGAATTATTAAAGGCAATTTTGACATCTTTATTCAATGTATTCTTTTCATCACAGCAAACACATGTTTCTCTATTTATATTATTTGTCAAACATGTACTACATTGCCATTTAGATGATTTTGCAATAACTGCATTTTGTATAGCTTTATTTGGGTTAGCATTTATATCAGAAGAATCAGCAATTTTTGGTATTTTCTTACAGAAATCACAAAATCCCACTTTAGTAAACATGTAGCATAGATTACAATTATCTTCTATAATTTTCGCATTTTCAATTGTAGTTTTAGAAACTTTTATTTCCATCTCTTTTTTCTTTGATAGTTCCTTGCATGACAAACAATTAGGTTTTTTAAAGATCCAACAAATTTTACAATTCGCCCAAACATCATCTTTATTTTCTTTATGTTCTGCAGAATCATCTTCAGTACACTTCGCTATCTCATCATCAAAATTTGTTGAGTCACAATTTATTTGTGATATTTCTGTTATATTTACATTATCATCAGTGCATGGCATTAAATCTTTGTCATTTTCATTAATTGCAACACTTTTATCATTATCTTCTAATGTTACAATGTCAGTTTTTAACTCTGTAATGCTAACAGTTGAAGCATTTTCCTTTTCTTTGAAACTACCCACATTTTGAGTAAAATAAGTCAAGATGTTTGTAACATCGGGTTGAGAAAATGAAAACATCCTAACTTTATCAAGATTTGAGTTAATTATTTTAGAAGTATCTTCTAAAGCATATTTTATTTTCTTAGCAGGCAACCCTTTAATTTCCATTTTTCGTTTAAGCAATTGCAAAAGTGAAACTTTTGTTGGTATTAATAATTCTTGATACTTGTACTTTTGTCGCTAGAAAATTATAGTACATATAAAAATAATGATGTATCCAAAAAAAAGAAGTGATATCATTTTGATAAAAAAAGTATAAAAAAAGTTTCTTTGATACATAATTTTCTTCAAAAACTCTTGCTATATTTAAAACTATTAAATTCTATATCTGTTTACACATGCTTAATATATTTCCTCCAAAAGATTAATTACTTTTGTATTAAAAAGCAATTTTGTATATAAAAAGCATATAGTCTATTTCATTGCTATATTTTTTTTAGGCAGACATAACTTTCAGATATTATATGAAAATAATCAATATAGAAAAAAGACAGAAACTGTCTGTATGCAAATAATTCAATTAATAATGATTTTGCCTATTTTTCTAATAACTTTTGTAATTATTGTAATTGTTAAAAACATACATATTTAAAATCATAAAAAAAGCAAATTGCAATGCAGGGGCAACTTATAAACACAACATATTTCACCAGAAAGAGTTGTATCATGTTAAAAAAAATTGTTAATTGTAATAAAATATTAACATTATACATACCTCAGGAAATACAGTAGACACTATATTATGGATACTCTTCTCTCCCGTCAACCCAGGCAAACCACCATGCAAATTCATAGTTTCTTTTAAATCAATCATATCTGGCCCTTCATTAAAACAAATGGAACACATGTTCGACGTATTTCTCTTGATCAAATTATCCAAACAAGTCCTAAACTTATGTTTTTCCACATGTCGCAAATGTTGGTCCAACAATGTGTTAGTAACGCCACACTGTTGGCAATTGAAGCCAACCTCTGGTTTCTCATCAATATTTTTATGTGCAAGACGTTTATGCTTCTTCAATTGGTAAAATTTGACAAATGATTTGCCACATATTTTACAATGGTACCACATTGTTTTCGGGTGAGAATTCTCATGATTAACAAGGGATGTTTTGTTTGGAAGAACCTGCCAACATTTGGAACATTCCAGCTCATTTTCCTCAACATTATCTTTAGGTACTCCACTCAAATTAACTATATTTATTATTGGTTCCGCATAGTCTATTACATTTAATTGTTCTGCATACAAAACATTATAGTTTGGTTTTAATTTTCTCTTCCCTCTCTTCTTGACTGGTTCCAAAGGATCCAATTTATTAAATTTCTCATTAATATCTTCAAAATAATTACGGAGAGCCCTCTCGGACTGCTCACATTGTTGCAAAAATAGATAACAGGCCAGCGCTTTATCTAAACATTTCTTGCAAATTTTGTTTGGAAAATTGGAGTCATATGTTACCTGAAATTTTATAAAAATTTATGAAATAAGGTATGAAGTTCATTGGAATAGTGCATATGATTTGGTTTTGTTTCTTTTGGGAAATTTTATTAAAAAATGACTGTAAATGAATACTTTTTAAATTGTCATTCTTCAAAAAATGAATAATCTTTAGACATGATAATAATCTACGACAAGTAAAAACAAATAGAATTTGTATAATTATTGCAATTTTATTAAGCATATAATTTCTTCAGTTAACTCAGAACTTTTCTGCGTTTCTGCATAACTACAATTAATTTCTTAACAGTTACAATTTGATAAAACACATTTTAAAGGATTTTAAACACTGTTTTATCATACAATATCCTAATGTTTCAGACACTTTAGAGCAAGCATATTAGTTTATAATAAACCATGTTTAAAATGCTTAAAAAAGTATTTAATTATATACTCACATAAAACAAACATACTAAGGTACAATTTGAGTAGACAATAATGGAAGTTTGAACTTCATTATATGTGAATTCAATGTAATACAATCTTGATTGAAATGTATACAGCTTGTTCAGGTTACTTCCTCTAATAAGAGTCAGTTAATATTATGGTTAATAATGATTGTTAAAGTGAATCTTTTGTTAATTAATGTATTACCTTACCTTAAAAGGATGGAAGCTCGCAATTATATCTTTTATAGTGACCTCGTAGAGCCCGTTTTTTCCCGCTAATACTAGAATTTCGTCTAGTTCATTTAAAGAGTCTGTTTTATTTAAACAATATCTGCATACACGTAGCCTTAAAGTACCATCGAGAAGAAGTCTTATAGCATCCTTAGTAGTTAAAGGTTCGTAAGAATTGTCATCTTTGGGTAATTCATCACTAATTTTTCTGGATTTCAAAGACCGCGAATACGTTCTCAGCTCAGAGACAGTTCTTGTCTGCAATTCCATTTCTAATTTACACACTGCTATGTTATCTATAACGAAAGATGACAACTTTAAAGAATGATCTTAAATATAAATAAATTAATATATATTTTTGTTGTTTTACAATGCTATAATTTTTGCCTCCACTTTAAAAAACGTCATTGCGGTATCACAAATGTCAACGCTGACGGACGCCATTTTGAATTACCAACAGATAAAACCCATAGAAGAATACAACTTTATTGATAAAATAAGTATAAAAATTGTTTTTAATGATTTTACCCTAATTCTTCTGAATATAAAGCGCCTATAAACTAAATAATAGAATAAATAAAAAGTGATATTACACTCTTGGCACACTAATTCGACGATAAAATAGGTACTCCCGAGTCTACAGCGAAGACAAGAAATGTCAAATCAACATGACGCACATTTTCCATCGAACTGTACGTCAAAGCTCATTATGCCACAGGTTAAAAATTAAAATAAACGTAGAGTATATTAAAGGTTTAACAACAAGAAATAAAAAGGATGCATAGTAATATTGTCCAAATGCGAAAAAAATCTATTCTCACTGTGCAGTTTTATATCATACTAGTTAGGCCTCCATTCGTTTTCTTTTTTTAAACAGCTTCTTACATAACATGTATTGGAAGCGCTTTAGAATATGCTACATCGCTTTTTGGGGGG
>LQNK01001734.1:10450-26208 GCA_001586405.1 Phoebis sennae | reverse complement strand
CAATATAGAAAAGTATAATTATTATGCCAAGTCAATGAAGAATGTTACTAGGTATGCCAAATAGGTTGAAAGTTTGTTACAGTATAGCTTGTACCTATACAAATACACTGTTTTTTGTTGCAGTCAAAAATACCAAGTAGTTTTATTTTATAAGCTTTTAAACTTGCGAGTTCCGCTAAAGTCACGTGACCGCTTGTGACGTCACAAAACAGACGCCGCGCGGGCCGCGCTACTTCGCAGCAACTATAATGCGTGTGGGAAGTGCTATAGCGAGCGCATGAGCTGTCTGTTTTATGACGTCACACCGCCGCAATCGCCGCGTCGCGTCGGGCGGTAACGATTTGTTTTGCTTATAAATCAAAAACTAATTGACGTAACAAAATAATTTTTTCAACAGTATTTTTTAGTTAAAAAAAACAAGATGAAAAGCTTAAAATCAAAATTTGTTAACATTCTTCATTGGCCAGCACTAGGGTATGGGGAATTGGCTCTGCTCTTAGATGGTTTAATGGGTTTGAACAATTTTTTTAAAATCCTATGATGCACTGTTATTTTCATTCATTTCATTCATGGACTATCTCACTGGTTCAGTGGATTGTGCATTATGCGTTACAATCAAGAGGTCCTGGGTTTGATCTCCACTGAAGATAGGAAAAAATATGTCTTGATCTGGCATATTATAGAAGGCTGATCATCTACTTGCCTCTGAATAGAAATTCATCCCAGAAAATGGATATATGCTCCAATACATAGGGATTTCAAAACTATTATCATCTATATATATTAAAATGAATTGCTGTTCGTTAGTCTCGCTAAAACTCGAGAACGGCTGAACGGATTTATCTTATCTTGGTCTTGAATTATTTGTGGAGGTCTAGGGAAGGTTTAAAGGTTTGAAGCCGCGGGCGGAAAGCTAGTTTCATATATTTTCATGCTGGAAGTCCTCTATAAAAACATACTCTCTCTTTATTTATGTATGATTTTGCTAAATAAAGTGTTTTTATCAGTGAACCAATTTACACAAAATAAGTTTTGTCCATTTTGAAACTAGATTGCGTTGTGTGCGCTGGCAAGGAATAATAAACTTCTTGTATTTACAAGATTGGAATCATGTTTTATTTTTTAATTTAAAAATTTTATGAATTAAATACTTAAAATAAATTTTTTTACCGGTTCAAAGGAGGTTCTCAATTTGACTATATTTTTTTTATGATACTGCATACGGGCATTTATGGACTGATTTGGTAAATTAGTTTTGCATTCGAATAGTAGAGTGTCCATGTGGTCCCATATAAATTTATAATAATAAGCACTTCAATCATAAGTACTTTGTAAAAAGTTTACATCAATAAAAATATTTCCTTTTCTATTCTATTCTATTCTATTCATCCATGTGGAATATATTCTAGGGAAAAACCAACAGAATAAGATTTGCGAGCTATTTTCAATTTAACAAGATTTTAAATAAACCTCAAAAATAAAATAATGGGTATTTTTTAATTTTTAGTGTGAGGAAGTTCGTTCTATTTCCTGGCAAAAAGTTATTATGTTAATTTATTTTCACTGATTACATACATTATCTTTTTATTGAGGTTCATTTTAGCATAATACAAATACTAAGTAATTAGAACTGTATTTTTGTTAATGGTAAATTTCTATATAAACCTGTTTTTATCTAAATGTACACAACAAATTGAGTTCTGATAAAGAAGGAGTTATTTTAATTGTATGCTCATTTTCATTAAAATATTTATGACAAAATTCAATAAGTTCAGTATATAGTCACAATTTACTTGTTATTATCACAACAAATATCACAATAATTTTAAATGCATTTTACTCCTATTGTATTTGTGTATTAAAGATGCTAAATAAATATTAGTCTGTTATTTCAGAACACCTGACAGACCAATCTTGGTCTAAGGTAGTCAATATTGTAGTGGAAAATACAATCAACACAAAATTATTATTCATTAATCCTCCACTTCCTTAAAGCCGGCGCGGCATCTGCGTCACTTTGATGTTGTAGATGTTCATGGGCTGCGGTCAGTCACTCGACATCAGCTGAACCGCGTGCTCCGCTCGCCTGCTCTTACATAACATAAAAATAAAAATATAATTAGATGTGTGGATACTAAATATGTTTTTATTGAAGGGTTTTACACCCTTTAATGAAAACATTATTTGATTTTTGATTGTTTTATCTTTTATCACCTCTAAAATAATATTAAGGGTGGACCGCCCCCACCGTGTCCCATGTTTAATAAGGGGTAAATATATATTTGATATTGCAAATGGGTACTATCCAAACCTTTGATAAACATTTTTGTTATCTATGAAATAATTCATGCGATATGGGGAGAACCATTAGTAGTGTACTAGTGTTTTAATTTTTTTTATATTTTTTTATGCCTGATGGTAAGGTTGTATTCCTTTGCGACGAAGTTATTATACTTTTTAGTGAATCTATGACAATAAATATTTCATAAATAGAAGATTTTATAGCTTTTGTAGTACAAGCTTTGTAGCTTTGGAACTAGATGGCGCTGTATTGCTCTTATTAGTATTTAACATCTATTGTTCTCGGGTTTACTAGCGATTATATTGAAATTTATTACCGTACAAAAATATAATAATCAACTTCAATATAACTGTTAATTCAATGAAAAAATCCTAATAGTCTACTCAAGTTTTTAATCTCATCACAATTTGATCAGCTTTTCTTCAGCTTCATTTGAACGTTAAGAGCGACCAGGACGACGCGACCAACTTCTACACGCACGTGGTCTATAAATTTTCTGTCTCACCTGTGGGAGAGGGACCGTAAATTGGAGACAGGGACGGCCTATCGCTGTAGGTGTGGCTCTGTGTCATTCATTTCTTGAGTTACAATATATACATATTTAAATACGTACAACAACTAAACTCTGCGCAGCAAAACTTGTTATTAGTAAAAATTATTTTGTCTCAATGCTGTTTCGTAACTTTATATCCAAGCGTGCGGTGAGTTCGTGCGCAGAAAAAGGAGTTTGAACTCACATATTTTAAAAGAAATTTACTAAAAAAAATTAATGTATACTTGTTAGATAATGATAATGGACGCTCTAAATTAAAATTAAATATATTTTTTTTTAATTTGATATACAATGTTTATAAAATTATTTTATTATGAACTGATATTACAAATGCATGTATTTTTCAATTGAGACTTCATTTATTAGACTATCTAAATATTACTTAAATTCTTATACATGAAATACTATAAAAGGAGTAAATAAGTACTAAAAAAAACAATTTTAATTTATTGTGTACCAAGTTCCATCTAAATTAGATCAGTAGTTTTTGCGTGAAAGAGTAACAAACACACATACATACATCCTCACAAACGTTCGCATTTATGCATGCATGTATTTAGCAAAATTTAGGGTTAGTTAAACGGAAAATAATGACTACAAAATTTAAAATTCTATGAACGAAATCGCCTAGTATCACGTCCTACTTATATAGTATCTTGGTCTTCAAAGCATAACGTGCTTTTATTTACATGCAGGAAATGGTTTATTATAATATAGTCAAAGTTATAAGTGATCTGGTAATTCCAATAAAATAGAAAAAATAATTCCATACTGAAAATTGTATCGCTTTATGATGCGTATAATTATTTATGAAAAAAAATTATAACTCCTTAGTCATTGAGAACTCGACAAGGAAAGAGATTGTTGCGAGACCTGAAGAGTCTACTAAACTCTAAAAATAACGAATGGATTTTCGAACGGTTTTCACCAATAGATAGTGTTATTTCTGAGGAAAATTTGGATGTACAATGCATTATGGTTTTATGTAAATTGCCCACGTAATCGACGAAACCTCGTAATATTTTTGTTCATCGCGCGATTTCAACTGCATATGTAGGTAATAGATAGTTATAATATATTCAAAGCTAAAAATAATAAAAATCATTCCAATAAAAAAAATAAAAATAACTCATATCGAAAATTTTCGAATTGTAAATTGCTCAAATCCGAGCGAGCGAACCTATAGGTGGGTGTTACATAATATTTTTGTAAGTAATTGAAGCGACGCGCGCTCTCAACTGCATATGCAGGAAATAGATGGTTATAATAGATACAAAGTTAAAAGTGATACAGATGATTCCAATAAAAAAGAAAGAAATACCTTATATCGAAAAGGAATCGCTTTAGAATGCGAACAACAAATATTAATAATTAAAATTTTTTATCTCCTTTGTTATTGGGTACTCAACATGGACTCTAGAAATAACCAATGGATTTTCGAACGGTTTTCACCTATGGATAGTGTGATTTCTGACGAATATTTGGATGTACAATTCGTTATAGTTGTATGTAAATTGCCAAGATCCGAGCGCGCGAAGCTACGAGTGAAACTAACAATCTTTTTGTTAGTAATTGACGCGTCGCGCACTTTCAACTCCGTACGTAAGAAAGGAATGACTATAATATATTCAAAGTGAAAAGTAATAAAGAACATTAACAATAAAATAAAAAAATAAGCTATACGTACAATTGGATCGCTTTAAACTGCATATATTTATATTATTTGTGAAAAAAAAATCATAACTTCTTAGCCATTGACAAGAAAATAGATCGTTGCGAGAACTGAACTCTAATAAACTCTAAAACTAACGAATGGATTTTCGAACGATTTTCACCTATAGATAGTGTCATTTCCGAGGAATATTTGGATGTACAGTGCGTTATGGTTTTATGTAAATTGCCCAAATCCGAGCGAGCAAAGCTACGGATGGAATTTACGTAATATTTTTGTTAGTAATCGAAGCGTCGCGCGCTCTCAACTGCATATGCAGGAAATGGTTTATTATATATACAGTCGAAAGTTATAAACGATCTGGTCATTCCAATAAAATAGAAAAAAATAATTCATACTGAAAATTGGATCGCTTTATAATGCGTAGAATTATTGATGAAAAAAAAATATAATTCCTTAGTCGTTGAGTAATCAACCTAAAGAGTCTACAAAACTCTAAAAATAACGAATGGATTTTCGAACGGTTTTCACCTATAGATAGTGTCATTTCTGAGGAATATTTGGATGTACAGTGCGTTATCGTTTTATGTAAATTGTCCAAATCCGAGCGAGCAAAGCTACGGATGGAATTTACGTAATATTTTTGTTAGTAATCGAAGCGTCGTGCGCTCTCAACTGCATATGCAGGAAATACGAGTATATTCAAAGTTAAAAGTAATATAGATCATTCTAATTAAATAGAAAGAAATAACTTATATCGAAAATGAATCGCTTTAGAATGCGAACAAATATTAATAAATAAATTTTTTTAACTCCTTTGTTTTTGGGTACTCAACATGAACTCTAGAAATAACCAATGGATTTTCGAACGGTTTTCACCTTTAGATAGCATCATTTCTGAGGAATATTTGGATGTACAGTGCGTTATGGTTTTATGTAAATTGCCCAAATCCGAGCGAGCAAAGCTACGGATGGAACTAACATAATATTTTTGTTAGTACATAATCAAAATGTCCCGCGTTCTCAACTGCATACGCAGGAAATAGACGATTAGATGTTACTTTTAGAGAGATTGTCATTTCTGAGGAATATTTGGGTGTACAATGCGTTATGGTTTTATATAAATTGCCCAAATCCGACAAATCGTACCTACGGGTGGAAGTAACATTTTTGTTAGTCCCACAATTTTATACTAAACCAAAAAACTAATGTTAACATACACTATATAAATTTATTGTTGATTTTGTGATTTGACTCAAAATCTATTTCAAACTAGCCGCGCCCCGCGGTTTCACCCGCGTAACGTCTGATCCCGTGGCAACTCCGGGATTAAAAGTAGTCTTTATGTTATTCTGAACCCTTACCTGTATGTATACCAAGTTTCATCATAATCGGTGCAGTAGTTTTTGCGTGAAAGAGTAACAAACATCCATACATCCATACTTACAAACTTTCGCCTTTATAATAGTAGTAAGATGTGATTTAAAATTGTTACTAAACCTAATATAAATTTCTAAATTTTGCATGATAATTTATTGTCTGTTTTTAATTTCAATTTTGAGTTCAATTTAATTATTCATTAATATTTCCAATTGGGATCTAGCAAACACACATATAAATGCTAATAGGAATCTTGTTCATATTGTTATATTTACTCAGTCTCAGTTATTTGTACCCATTTAAGGCAATTTAGACTGCCTAATAATATATATATATAAGTAAAATAATTTTACTTGTTTTTATCCTATATCTCTTTATGTAAGCTATGAATTAAAATTACAACTAGCGACTTCAAGATTTATAATATGTATAAATATAATCAATAATCATATAATTGCAAATTGAACTTAATATTTGTAAAACCTAACAAGATACAAAATATATAAAAGCTAAGACATATAGTAAAATTCTCTTACAATAGCTATACTTATATCGTTTATGCATGTTTTTTATTCTAATGTTAATCAAATGCTATGTAAATGAAAATAAATATATATAGAAAGTATACGTGTCCGTACCCTCGGGAAGCCGGGAAAAAATAGGAATTCTGATAGGTAGTTTTTAAGGTATAATTATATTAAAAATATTCTAAATAAATGTATTCTAGAAATAATTATTATGTATTTACATATATCGACAATTACGACCAAAATAACTAGTTAATTTTTCAAGAGCAGTACCGTTATCTTAACGATATCACTACAATATAATGATATTAATTCGATGTCCAAAACAAACATTTCAATACGCGTCATTACTTGAACACGTTCAAATCACTACTAAATACTAATTACGCTCGTGCGTCGATGTTGCCCCGCCCCACACTCGTCACGCCGATCCCGTCCGACAGGCGACGGAAAGCGAGCGAGATGCAGCTAGAATCCATCGAAAAATTGGACGCTAGAAATTTGATAAACATGTTCCAAGCCTCACCTAATTTTGGTATTTTTTTATATTAGCTATAAAAAACAGTTAGTTATTAAAAATATTGAACAAACTGAACAGGTACAATTGATTTCAGTTTTAGATTTGATAAATTATTAATTAAATTATGAACGCCCAAAGTGCAGCTAAAATTTGTGTAAAATTCTCATGTTTGGAGGCTAATACTGAAGCGGTTTCTAATAATCATGAGTTTCTTTTTTCAATCGTCTCTACCTTTAGACTTGTAAATTATAATTCGTGAAAAATATTCAATAAAACTTATATACCAACACCAAGATCAGCTACGCGCGTTTGTATGGGAATATTACCGGAGTGGTGCCTCTTAAAGTAACAAACTAAGCTTTTTTAGGATTTCGTATATTATTACGGATGGATTTTTACTTTTCTTCTGTGTACTGATCCACAAATCCGATTCGGGTTTGAACGAAGGTTTCCATCGAAATTTGTATGAATCTAGTTCCGATTTTCGATACTTTCCGATCGAATTCGCATTTGTTAATAAGGGACCTGAAACCGGAGTATAGACTGACGGGTACCTAACCATAACTAAATGCATGTGTTTCAAATAGCCGTTACCGTAGGGTAGATATAGCTTATCTTGCTTGTTCAGCTTATCTCTGATAACGGAGCTTTAACTGGCTGGTGTATTGTTAAAAATAGGCCGTATGTCTCTTGTGACGTCATTGTTTCAAAATTACGTACCTTCGCAAGTACCCGGTATTACGATTCTCATTAGACGGGTCAAGACGTTGGGCTATCAAAATAAAATACCAAGACGCAATGTTTTGGCTTGTTTTTAAATAAGCAATATAAATTGATGTATTGTAAATTTCTAAATCTATAATTCAATACTAATATTATAAAGAGGAAGGATTTGTTTGTTTGTTTATTTATTTATTTATTCATATTTTTATTCTTTATTGAACTTATAAGAAACAATAAATATAACAACATTGTAAAAAACAAACGAAAAGTACAAAAGGCGGTTTTATTGCCGAGAGCAATCTCTACCAGACACCTACCTTATTAGTTTGTATTGAATAGGCTTCGAAAATACAGGACCGATTTGGATGAAATTGTACAGAGATTCTTTGAAACCCCAGGAATGACATAGGATAGTTTTATCCCGAAAATCCTACGGGAACGGGATATATACGATGGTAAAATTGCGGAGCCCCATTGCAGCCCCCAGCAAACTCCATTGTATTGGATTACTTTCGTTATAGAATAAACCTACTGTCTAAATTTTAAAATAATCTCAATTAACATTCCGCGATCGTAATACCTACAATTATCAGTATGGATGAGTAATTAATGCAAAGTTTGTAATTGATAATTGCCACTACCACTCCCCAGCAGAAGATTAGCAAGATCGTGTGGTTGGCACGTAATGCTGTGTTTTGTACGTTGAATGGGCCCAGAGATTTATGCCTATCCCATTTCTATCTCTATCCTATTCTCTTTCATCCTGTTCTACTCCTCTCACAATTGCCCATCATTAGCCTCTCCTCATCCCCTCCCCTTCCTTCAAGCCAGCAAGGCAACTGCGACACTTTGTTGTTGTAGATGTTCATGGGCTGCGGTCAGTTACTTAACATCAGCTGCTCTTTCCTAAAAAAAAAATAGTGGGATGATTCTGATGTGTAATCAAAACTGCAGTATTGTGAAGAGCGTCACTTAAAGTTAACATCAATCTAATATCTGGGTAAAAGAATTAATCACATTAATCGTGAAAAGGTACAGATATCAATAGAGATATATTTTTTTGTCTATGTTTATAAGGTCCCAGAAAAACAACTACAATGGCCAATAAGCAAATGTCAAATTATGTAAAATTATACATTTCGGCGCGAATTTTGGCGCCGCGTCTTCCGTCTACCTGACGTTTCGCAGGTAACGTCATGCGTCACTGACACAGATTAATAATATGGACATAAAAAGTGTCATCCATAGACAAATCATTTTTCCAGTGTGCCCATTTTTTGTTTGTTCTATTTTAAATATTAACGGCCGTTTTCAATATTCTATCTATCACTTGTTTTACTCACTAAAGTCAGACAAATCTATCTATTTGCACTTACATTGATTTCAATATCCTATCGCCGGATAGCCTTTGCTATGACTTATGTCTATCTAACGTCATATAATCTGACATAACAATCTATCCATAATCTTCGGTACATTATTGAAAACGGCCGTAAGACAATTGGAGTAGTGATAGGAAAGTGTCACGTCAAAAGATATGTTTGATCCTTATGAGTAGAAAATTATTCTATGACTAGCTGTTCTGTTCGGCTCCCGTAGCATATAATGGTATAATATATAGCCTTTAATAGCTTATACAAGACAAGCTCCGGTTAATTTTATATTAGGTTAAGTAAAATTTGAAAATGCGAAATTATTTCTAAAAATTTGAACAAGATGGATCCATTTGACGACCCGATTGGCGCAGTGGATATGGCAATGGTCTTTTGCGCTGGTGGGTGTGAGTTCGATCCCTATGAGTAGAAAATTATGATGTGATGAACATTGTAATTTTCTACTGTTTGGGTTTTAATTTAGTATGTATGTATTTACAAAAGAAGTATGTTCTATCAGTTATCTAGTTTCCATAGTATAAGCTTTACTAATTTTGGGACTAAATGGCGTAGTGTTAAAAGTATCTGAATAAAAATAAATCATATAAAATTTGGCGGAAACTTTTCGTTCCAATAATATGGCCTCTGGTCCTAAATCGATTTACTTTCTACGTATTTTATATTGTTTAAACATACCTAGTACGTTAATCGAATTCATTATTCTGTTATACTGTTGTTTAATTTGGAAATTTTGTATGTTGTGTGTAGTCTTGTTTATTATTCATGAAAAATAAATTATTTAGAGTTTCGTAATTTTAGTCTCTGTACGTTCATAGTTCACAGTGTTTTTTTATATTATTTTTCAATTTATTTTGTACATGTTCTTCACTGCTGATTTTATTTTATGCTAGATGTTCAATTTGCTTATGTAAAAATTTAACTCAACAAAAATCAGACGATGCAGATGTAATGAACTAAAACATAGGATTCTTTCTCATAGAAGTCGCGAGCGGAAGGTAGTTGACAATAATCTAGGAAAAATACAGTTCCATAGAAATTGATTTTTTTGATGTAATTTGGCTTAATACATTTTTCCTAAAAATAAAAATAAAACGTACAGGTATCTCATTAAAATTACTTTACAAAGCCAGTGTGTTATCATGCACAGAAAAAATAAATAAGTTTCCTTTGTGTAAGTCGTTTATCTATTAACAATTAATTAATTATTGAGAACATAATTCATTCGGAAACGAGTTTTACGTGGAAAGCGTTGTCATCGAATTTTATAAAAACGACGGCCAATCACACGTGAGTATTTTGAATTTCAAATTTGGAATGCAAATGCGAGCAGCCAATAGGTCAGAGAGGAATGAATTGGCATCGTAAGTCGCTTGTTTTCAGTAAAACAGGACAACATGTTTAATTTTTAACCGACTTCAAAAAAGGATACTGAATTTGATTTAGTTTGAAAAAAAAATGTATTGACTGATAAAGTACAATGAACAAAAGAAATATTAGTTTTTGAATTTCTAAATATTTTATTTGGAGTTTTACTTGCATTTCACAATACAATTGGTGAGCTACTATAAACTTTTAGCCCCGTTAAGGTTAATTTGAAAAAACTAATTGAATGAGGCTATAATGAGAAACAAAATACATAAAGAGATAATTTTATTTTATTATTAGTAATTATCAAAATATGCTTATACTTTAAGAGCTCAAGATCATAAGATCCATAAAACCATTGAGAGTAATATACTCTATGTCTTTATGACATACTCTCACAGGCCTGTATTCCTATCCCATTCCACTCCCATCCTGTTCTACTCCTCTTTCCCTACTGTTACATAAAAAAAATGTCCCTCAAACATGAAAGTTTATTTTTAACAATAATAAAATAGATATTTACAGTAATCTATACATATAATAAAAGAGTAACCGAACCATTTCTGTACATTGAATATTTTTCAAAAAGAGTGATTGGTATGTAATATGTATGTTCCACAGATACCAAAACCATGGTTAGAATTTTTTTTTTCTGTTTGTCTGTTTGTCTGTTTATCTGTTTGTCTGTTTGTCTGTTTGTCTGTTTATCTGTTTGTATGTTCGTCAATCACGTAATAACTACTGGGTAGATTTTGATAAAATTTCACATGCTGATAGACCGATATTAGGTTCAACTTATAGGCTACATTTTATTTGAAAAAAATATTTTTAAGGGTGACTCTCCATACATGTAATCGGAGGGTAAAAAAATAAATTCGCGAATACATCATTGAGTGAGGTTTCATTGGAAAGATCTTTAAAAATGATATTGAGGTTTCAAAATGCGTTTTTTGCTAAAATAAATATTTTTTGAGATATACGCTTCTAAAGTCGGGAAAATGACATACCACGTGACAATATGAGATTTTGGTTGAGTTGCGGATATGCCTTTTTATAATCTTAACGTATAGATTAAGGCATTAAAAACACTCAATAAGTTCTCAAAAACTTTCAAAAAATAACTAACTCTCCGCCTGCGGCTTCGTTCGCGTGGGCTAAAATTTTCTATATTTTGAAGAGGCGCACGTACTGTCAGATTTTGGTCAAACCTATTTCTATAGAAAATTATAAAAAAAAACTATAGACATGCGCATATATCAGCCGTCATGCGACCGTAATTATTTTGACTTTTGTTGTGCGCCTCTACAAAATACAGAAAGTAGTAGCCCACGCGTGCGAAGCCGCGGGCGGAAAGCTAGTATTTATGATATAAATATGTTTTAAGAAAGTATATATTCGATGCAATATAAATGCTTTTGCGACTGACCAGTGTAAGGCGAGCTCGTCTTTTCTATTCTAGTACCATTCAGTTTTTAAACATTATTGGAAAAAGGCGTTTTCACATTACACTATATTTTGAATTATCGAATTCGAATTCGATTTGAAGACACTGCCTTCCGAATCGGTGGTAAATAAAAAAGATATATGTATGTGACGTATAAAAAGAGCTTTCAAAAACGCCAATTTAAAAAGTTAACGATTTGAATTGGAATATAAAATCATAATCTCATATTTAGTTTTGTTTTTGGTTCCTTTGGCGTAATGCACATATAACTATAAACTGTATCGATGGAGTCCTTAAAATACGTCATTCTTAAATCACTATTTTGTTACAGATTGCAGCTTTGAAGAAGTTGAATGAAGAACTTCAGGCTTCTTTGCAATCCGAGGTAAGTACCTATTATCGTATTAAAAAAAAAATCACGAAATGGACTAAACTTGCTTGGAAAATTTACTGCCCACTTTTTAATAGAAAAACGTCGTGAAGTAACTTTAAACGGTACTAGTATGGGACCGTCCATTAATAACGTGACATTGTTTTTTACCCCCCCTCCCCCTTGATGTTTAAGACTACATGGTGAGGATTAAGACTACCCTCTCCCATTTTTAAATATTTTCGCCGCTTTGTGGTTACGTATCCCTTAAAAAATAAACACATTTTATAACAAAAATATAATATTTAGGCGTGGCTTTCCATAAATCTAACTGTAGAGTAAAAAAAAAAATAATCGCGATTTAATATCATTAAATGATTTGTCATTGTACAGGTCTTTAAAAAGGAAAAAGAGGTTGCTTTATAGGTTTTTACTAAAACTAATATAGTACGAGATAAACGCTTCTAAAGTTGTAAAAATGCCATACCGCGCTGCCGTGTCAAACTTTGTTAAAGAAACACAAAATGCTATGCGCGACTCTACAAAATACAGAATTTTGTAAACCACGCGAGCAAAAGCGCGAGCGGAAAGCTAGTTGTGTTATATTATTTTTATCTTTTCCCATTTTCAGCGGATTATCACTGATAGCAATAGTTACTAAATGCTAATAAAATAAAAAATAATAAAAATCATTCCCATCATCTTTTACTCATACGTTTTGTAAAAATTTTATTTCCAAAAATACAGCTTTGTATGTTTAAGCAATAACCAAAGGTTTATAATCAGTTGTTTAATTTATGAGTCGATCGTAATAGTAAAAAAGTCACAGGAAGTAGTTTATATTTATTGCTAAAGTTTAAAACTTTGGGACTAATTGCTAGGAGGCGTAAACTATAATTTTAGTTGTTGGGTAGTACCTTAAAATAGCGTTCAAATGGGAACTCTACAAGGTTCCATATAAAATTATTGTCCCTTATTAGGCAAGAGGAGAAATGTAGAAAAGGCAGCGTTTATCTATAAATAAAAATTATTTTCCCAAATGTATTTATGTACTCGAATAACTTTAGAACGTCTAAAAGCTTTTAGCTAAGTCTATCACCAGATTTTAAAAAAATATACGGTTTGATTCAAAAAACGATAGGTACAACATCTAAGCGAAGTCGAGATAGGCAGCAAAAACTAAAATCTCACGCCCCTACATTTGTGTATCCATATATACTCTACAGTTGTCAATATTTTTGAAGACTAAATTCACTATTTTTCTTTACTTCTGTAGTTAGGAAATAATTTGATGATAAAACTCCAGAATTTGTTTTTGCTAGGTCGATTTAAACGATTTTTTTTAACCGACTTTCAATAAAAAGGAGGAGGTTATCAATTCGACCGTATTTTTTTTTATCCCCGGCGTTTATGGACCGATGTTGATTGGTATATAAGGGGTGCTGTTTTAATTATAACGAAAATAATAACGATTCCTCTCTAAAACTATCAAAAAGCTATATATAACAAACCAAATAGAGGGTGTATCTCAAAGGGTCCATACATCCGATTGGCCGATAAAAGATAAATGTATTGATCGCTTTGTGATAAGAAATTGTATAAAAGCTACTGATAAACGTAACTAGAGCTTTGTTTCGAGGGACCCACGTACAATGGGTAAGTAATTTGTGGATATTTGTAAAAATAGGTAATATTCAGATAGGAATTTTGATTTGGATTTTTATAGTTGTTGTTCGTAATAACACTAAAAATATAATTTAAAATTTTTATTTTAATTTTATCAGGACTCGGGAGATATTATTTAAATAATGAAATTATTTGAAAGTCAAAGTCAAAATGTTTATTTTTCAAATCAGGCCCTGTCGAAGCGCTTTTAGAACGTCATTTACATTTACATAATTAATAAACATATTTTTTATTTTATTTTTATTTTAGCGGTTTCGCTCCTGTAGCATGTTATAACACCTATGTTCATTAGGGATAATGTAGAATTCCATTGATAGGGAATTTCTCGAATCGGTCTAGTATTTTGGGAGCCTATTCAATACAACAAATAAAAAAAACTCAAATTTGTCCTCCTTATTATATTAGTATAGATTATAAGTGAACTTGTCTAACGGCCGTTTTCAATAATGTATCAAAGATTATGGATAGATTGTTATGTCAGATTATATGACAATAGATAGACAACAGTCATAGCAAATGTATCCGTCGTTGGGATATTGAAATCAAAGTAAGTGCAAATAAATAAATTTGCCTGACTTTAGTGAGCAAAACAAGGGATAGATAGAATATTGAAAACGGCTGTAAATCAGCGATTAATTATTAAAAATATCTGCGTCGTAAATATATTTTCTCACTTTAAATCCATTTCAAAACAAACTCACTCAGTTCATTTAATGGTAAGTTATTTATAGATTTTACGTGGAACACATTGTCGATTTTTCATGCGGGTTTTCTGTATGTTGTCACAAATCGATATTGTGATAAAATTTGGCCACGTTTGAATGAAAGATTTTGATTTAAATGAAATAATTTAACTGGCAATGGGAAAATTGTTTGTTGATTTTTTTTATTATATTTTTATTTGACTGGCAGGGAATGGGAAAATTGTTTGTTGATAAAATATGTTATTTTATTTTTATTTGGCACATAATTATAGATTTTGACTATTATTAAACGCACTTGATAATTAGTTTAACAAAATCGCAGCACAGTCATTAAAAATATCCAAAAAGGTTTTTATTTCCTTTCATTGTAAAAAAGAAATTGTAATTTGTAAATTTATCAATATTGCCCTTTAATTTTTTCATAGCCCGAAGTAAATAATAAAAAAAAATGTTTATTCAAAAGCAAATTTTAAAATCCATATATTAACACTCAACATAAACAATCACAAACACAACCTTATTAAAATCCGTAACCTTATTCCAATCCGCATTTAAATTATTAAACTTAAGCATAATTAAACTTGGTTCAAAGATCACCCATCCGTTACATTAACATATATTAAATACGTTATTGCATCCTGACCCTTGGGTTTTACATAATATTCTCGAAATAAATCAGGCTTCTTTTACCTGCGACAAAAAAAAAACAAATAAAGTACTATTTTTTTAACTGGCAATTTTTTTTCTATATAAAAAGTAATTTTTATATATTTTTAAATTTGGTCAAGTTCAAATGCATTAATCTGACAATGAAGAATGTTAACAAATTTTGATTTTTAGCTTTTCATATTGTTTTTTTTAACTAAAAAATACTGTTGAAAAAATTATTTTGTTACGTCAAATAGTTTTTGATTTATAAGCAAAACAAATCGTAACCGCCCGACGCGGCGATTGCGGCGGTGTGACGTCATAAAACAGACAGCTCATGCGCTCGCTATAGCGCTTCCCACACGTTTATAGTTGCTGCGAAGTAGCGCGGCCCGCGCGGCGTCTGTTTTGTGACGTCACAAGCGGTCACGTGACTTTAGTGGAACTCGAAAGTTTAAAAGCTTATAAAA